>CABEEJ010002319.1:8808-86942 GCA_901482245.1 Timema douglasi | reverse complement strand
GGTAGTCAGGAAGGATAGGTGACGACGATGAAAAATGCTCTTTTCAAAAATAATGACGATTTATTATGCTCTTGTGAAACGGCGGTTTCCCAGGGTGGGTCACCACTGAACTCGAATCAAGATTTCATCGGCTTATATACCCTCCGTTGCTGCCTGGCCTTGTCCAATCAGAGAAGAGGGAGCTTCCCATTGGTTCGGGAAAACGAGAGTGATATTGGCCGCCAAGCGAGCCAATAGGAAGAAGGGAGTTGATTACAGAGGTAAGAGCGTCACGGACGGCTCAGAAAACATGGATCGAGCGGTCCAGGCAGTAGGGAGGGGTTAGAGCGGCCGGTGCGAGTGCGGAGGAAAGATACAAGGCTGCCTGAGCAGTGAGGTACAACAAATTGAAGTGAAATATATTGTTACATAAACATTGTTTTCAGTGATACAATGTGATGGAAATAAAAGTAACCGATGAAGCTTTGTTTTTACTATTTACCGATAGTTAAAAATAATATCCCGCTCCAGTGCAAAGCCATTGGTGTAGTTTTATAAAGTTGATATTTATTCGTAAGAAAATCATCGGGCCCCCTAAGTTCCTTTGAAACTTGAGACCACTGTTCTGGAAGGAAGCTTAAAGAAACAAAACTGTTTGATACAAATTTATATCCAATAAATTTTTTTTACTTTTTATAAATCTTGATACAGAAGAAAGTTGAGAAAATCACATTCACACCGATTACGAAAAATAAGGAATTTGTTTACATCTAATTACATTATGTTATATATCAATGTTTCACAGTCTTGATCAAATCACCACATGTTTATTTGTCCATGTAGGCTCTTCCACAATTCACAGCATAAACAGAAATATACAAATTTGATAGTAAAATCTAACATTTCTGAAATCAGGATAATCAAATTACATGGACTAGTTATTATCTAATCACACACACAAAATTAAATAAAAATATGTTATTAGTTGCATTAAAACTTATAAACCCAAAAAGATTCAATATTTTCTTTATCAAGAATTTAAATCCCTCCACAGTTTATCAAATGTTAATGTGAACCAACATTTTCATAAAAGTCTAGAGATTAACAGATACAAAGTTATAAGTGTGATGTGATGGTGCACAATAATTGTACAGCTGCAACCAATAAAAACAGCTTTTTAGAAGGAATTTGAAACACTAATCATACCATTAATCTAACAATTAGAGCATGATGCACACAAGTCCACTTTTGATTAATAGTATTGGTATCAACATTCAATTTTCTTATTGCTAGTTATGCATAGTCTAAACTCTCTGTATCAAAAATGTCCTTTGTGTGTGATACGTTCACTGCTAAGGAATACCAGCCAATGATAAATATACACAAATTGCCACGTGCAGGGGAAGTGAAGAACTTAATTTTGACTACTTCACACATATTCGACTTTTTATTGTTTTTATTTTCTACCCCTTCGGGCTATACATTTATTACGCTAATGGTATTAGGGATTAGGAAGGAAGGTTATATTTAAGGTAAGTGTATAACATTAGCGCACAGGAAGACTAAAACAATTATGGAAAAACCACCTTCAATAGACCCAACATATATATGAACCTCGATCTCCCTATCATTGGCAATCTAGTCTACTGCGAGAGTAGCGCCTTAGATTATGCAGCTACTGAAGCTGGTATTTTCCTGTTGTATTTGAATTTAACAAACTGAGTAAAAAAGTGGTGATGCGCACTTAGCCAAAGGCCTTGGGTTCAATTCCAGTACAGATACAGACAGTCCCACACATAAATAATTTCAAGAGTTCAGTATTAGCTGCATGTTTCAAGGTTTTGCAAAGCTGCTCACAAACGCAAGACATTTAGTTTTCTTTTTCACTGTTGCTTTCATAACTGTCAGACTTTTAGTCCCTTGGTATGCAGGAATAATTTACTTAATATAAATAGAAACACAATGACAAAATTAATGTCCTTAATACTTAACAATTCTGCACTGGTATCAAAATTGGACTTGAGTACTTCTTGCTCTGTCACTACTAGTGTAGAATGTGCCCTGCAATTCACCGATGGTCCAAATATATATGTACCAGTATAAAATATTTATCTTGCTAGACAAAGAGAATCATTAAAATCTGATAATTCACTGTAACATTGTAATATACAATAGTTTTCAATAAAAATAATTTCATTAACTTATTTATGTGTCTATTAAAAAACCAAACTTGTGAAAGAAACTGAATTCAAAGCTAAGTACTGTGAAACTATGCCCTTAAAGGGACATTCCATTCAGATACCGTGTCTACTTTATTTAGTAAGTTATAGAATCATTTACATCCAATCAATATCACCCCAACATTGGTCTCTCACCCTTATGTGTTATGGTTAGTCACAACGGTTTTTCTTGTTCACCATAAAATAGTTAAAGTTGTTAAAAAGTAAAGACAGTTTCTTTTATTATTTTTAAGCACCATAAAATCCCAAACCCCTAAAGTTATTTTCTTTGAAGAAAAAAAAAAGTACATGTCTTTTAGGCGCACCTATAAAACACATTTAGGTATGCTCAAGGTTTCACTCAGTTTTGGCAATAGTTCCAGTTTAAACACGTCTGGTGCAGTCACATCATTACGAGAGTCTCTTATCCACTTGTGAAGACTTCGAAGTCTTCACGTTTACTTTTTTCCGGAACCACCCTGGAAAAAAAAGGATGTATTGTTCAGACATATTTGAGGGTAAAATAAATGGTTCTTCCCTCTTGTTAGTTGGAATTTAGCTAACTATTGGTAAAAAATGAAAAGCTACAGTTTTTATTCTTCTGAAAATCATTGTTTTTTTATCATGTTACTTTTTACGAACATTAATTTGATTGTGACCCCAGCATTGAATAAAACTTGACGAGAAATAAAAATTATTATTATTGTTAAAGTTATTATGAAGCCCCAGTTTCACACAAAAAAAAACCCTTGATTTGATTAATCAAAGATTTACTTTACTAATAATATGTATACATCTTATTAAATTGATCCCATTTGTTCTTCCAACCATAAACCCTATATTTGAAATATAAAATAATTAGTTACTATCTACAGTAAATTATACAGTAACCAATGGCTTAAAGGATGAATCTTGGGTACTCAGCTAATTTTAAATTGAAATAGTTCATTAGATGGATTCATCTGAATTTTCAAAATACAATTGCCTTAGTAATTATAGCTTTTTATAGTAATCACCACAGCTGTTTGATAAAAGCTTATGTTAATTTTAAGACATCGAACTCAAACATTATAAACTAATGCAACATAGCGGTACTAACATTGTGGAGGTACTGTAAAGAATGGAGCAAGAAATAGCCTGGGGCTGCGTGTTGAGTTACTAGAAAAAATAAAACAAATGAAACGTAAAAGCTGAAACCAGAACTGTAGTCAGGATAGTTGAGCAACTATCACATCCAGTCATACACCTTTCCATGCTCATTTCTGAACTTAGATAACATTTTTTACACTAGGGTATAATCTAGCATTGTTATTCTTTTATTAAAAAATGTATTTATTGACAATCACTGGAAGAACCAAATTTCATTTTACTTTGCATCTTGCAAAATTAGAGTTGAACTTGACAGATCATTTGGAAGCTGGAGCGGTATGCAAAGATGATGCCAAACAAGATCAGAGTATTATCAAGTACAAGTAAAGTAGAAAAAAACAATCCAGTCTATCACATATCTTTCTAGGTCTGGCTAGCAGTCACTTGATGAAATCTTACACAGAGGTATCACACCCTGGCGGGAAATAAAGTTATTTACATCACTGCCTTCTATAGTGATGATTTTGCATGTAAAGTTAACAAAACTGATTGTAAACAAAGATTTGTTAAAATTGCAGAAACGGTGAAAAAAACAATTTTCAGTGAGGAAGAGTGAATCTTTTAATGGAACAGATCAAGAACCATACAATAATATAAATTAAAAAAGCATGTTGAGACATGACAGCGAATAAAAGAGTATGAGATGAAATACCCAGTCAGTTTAACTCTACCAGTAATTTCCCAAACTTGGCTGTGTTTTGATAAGTATATAATTTCATTGGCCTTTCATCATTTGTCTTATCAAAATCTAGATAATCTAGGCCTGCCATATTTTGTTGCAAAAACAAATCAATATCAAAAATCTAAATACGTGTTGTCTCGATAGTGGCCACGCCACCTTGAGAAATATCATAAGAGTTTAGTCAAAGTACAGCTCAACCTGCTCAGGACGAGTCTTCGGCACAACTAACTTTATTGCATCATTTCTTGTAAATAATTTGCTTGATTGTCCTAGCAAGCAAATCAACTCATTTTCGACTTTACTTATACTTTAGGCCTGCTAAGTCTTCTTCTTGCATACAGTCCATAGTGTGTTATTCACATGTTTCGGTGGCCAAAGTACATTTACAAACTAGCAAGTAGTGTCTATAGTTATGTGAAAATTGACTGGAGTATTAAGGTGATTGGCCCTTTTCATTTGGCGTGGAAATGCAGAGCCATGGGTGCAAATGGTTATCTTCAAGAATTTTTATTGTTTTGCATTTTTCTTTTCGGAAACGGTTTGTTCAAGAATAAAAGCATGTTGATTAAGTTATACTTTTTATATACACACCTCTATAATTTTGACAGTGATAAATTATCAATAATTTTGACAAATTTCAATAGAAAACTGCTGGCTGCATAACAACAAAAAAAGAAAATGTATCTCCTAATAAACATTGATAAATTATCTTACAAGAGGTGTAAAATATTACTATAAAAATTTCACTCGTTTGAGAAAACTGATATTTCCAAATGTATGATTTATCTGGAAGACCTGTCCGATAGCTAATGCAATATATGGTTTCCATGATCCATCTGTTCTTGTTGGAGCGGAAGGATACTTTGGTTGGTTGTGAAGCCACGCCACGCCTTTCCCCCTCCCACCTACCATCCCACAAAATAGGTTTTAGACTTGTCCTCAACTGGGCCAAGGGCCTTAAGTATCATGTGTGCCAGCTTGTGTTAAATATACCAGTGCACCTTCAAGAGTTAATGTTTGGACCTTTCCATCAATATTATTTTTGCTATACAGTATGGATAAAATTCCAATTAGTACAGTATGGATAAAATTCCAATTAGTACAATGATTTATTAACATAATTATTATGTTGCAACACACATATTCTTCAAAGTTCAACTTCATGTTTAAAAAAGCTAGCAATATTGTCGTTAATTTACAAAACCATTTAATTAAAAAATATATCAGGCGATGACCGTTCTAAATATCTTCTAGGTGACTATTCATCTAAAATTATGCGAGGGTAATACCACTCCAGAGAGATTATAAAGAAGTATATTATAAAAAAATATTCCAGGTGAAGAAGACCTCTCCTATAGTGGCATCCAATTGACAATTGTTTGCCAGGGGAAGTGTCTCTGGAACTCCTTAGGCTTGGGAGAAGAAAGAAAAGTTCCTCAAACCCCATTTTTGACTAAACACGGTACACCTCCATTCTCTATTTACTTTAGACAAATAAGGTTCCACCACCATTCACCCAACTTGGATAATTCTAAAGACAATTTCTTATTTCTACAATAAAGTTGGAGATTTAGTAATTTGTGCTCGACTAAAAGGTTGAATTACCCCTGCCCACATAGTCCAAAATTGTATACTATTCAAATAAAGATATTTTCAACATGACCAAATGTATTGAAGACTTTTCTATCCTTGAGACAGAGGTATTGAAAAGGGTGACCGATGGCAGGGAGGGGGCAGTTTGTGCTATGGTTAGTAGCCCAGCTATTCTACATGCCTACATTCTTATTCAAATGTTGACAGTTTTTTGGCAGTTACAAAAGTTACTTAAAACAGTTTTTACGTAGGTATTCATACATCAACTCATGTGATCTGCAGCATTCACATTTATTATTTTATTAATACCTATAAATCAACATTATAATACAGTAAAATATGATTAATTCTTACTACAAACAATTTTTTTATAGTTTCTAAAGGGCTCTTCCTACTAAAAACCAAAGTAGAGTAGACAGTTTTTTTTTATTTAATGGGATTCATAGTGCTAAGTTAAAAAAAAAAAAGTTAGCGACTATGATCAGTAAACCAGTTTAACCTCCAAAATAACTGATCAGTAAACCATTTTAACCTCCACAATAACTAACTTAATTAACACTAGTCTACACTCCCCACTAAGCTCACATAACTAAAATCATTCACACATCACATTATTTATAACACATTACTTATCTCCAGAGAGGCTATTCGAAAACTGCCACTATTTATATTTTCGCAAACTGTAAACAGTTTAGGGTTGATAGCTTGATAGTTTTTTACTTATCTTATCCCCACTCTATGAGTTGTTTCTTTGCTGACTCATTTATTCTCTAATATTTTAAACTTGAAAAACTGTTGTTTCCTAATCTCAATCTTCCATAGCTCTCCCCACTTTCACTGATACTTAAAATTCCCTTTGTTTATATTTTGTCTTAGTTTACCCAGCTTTGTGATTGTGTTCATTAGTTAGACAACAAACTTTTTTAAAAAAAAGTACATAAACAGTGGTGACAAGCTCTAGTAGGGTTTTTTTGATAAAATTTCATGAAAGGGGAGGTTTGAATTCCCAAAAAAAACCTTTTGGCTACAACCCTGTTATGTATGGACACTGTCTCAGCTTCCAAATTAGTTTCCACTAATTTCACATATGTTAAATTACTCTACACAATAAGGTACAGTAAAGTTCGTTCACAGTAGGAGTTTACCTCTGAAAGGCCTTTTCCCCTACCAGAAATCTATTATATAGTAGGATATTGGTAGGAAAAAAGACCTTTCAGAGGTAAACTCCTACCGTGAATGAAGTATAGCTCCATGGCTTCTTTGGTGTTGACACAGTTCACAGCTGACTTCTGACAGTCAACATTTAGGTATAATACCTAAATTTTGACTGTCAGAAGTGACAGCTGCTAAACACATGTTTTTGCAGATCATTTGGTTCGGCGTAGGGATACATAGTTTGGTCTGTTAACTTTTCAAGGCCGTCAGCTGTCAGTCAGCACCAAAGAAGTCATGGGGCTATTGTAGTGTAGGTAATTGGGAAGGAAACCAAACAGAGTAGTTAGGTTAGGCCTCAATAGAAAACAAATATGCTTCTTTCTTAAAATGTTAAACCTCCACCCATAGTTCAGTGTTCTACACTATCCTATTAAAGATGCGCCCCAAAACTTACTAGTGTTTTTGTGTGCCTAAATTGTGAACTTTGAGGCCTACATTTTTCTGGTAAGTGGGTGGATTTTGCCCTTATATCCTACTTTCAGTGTTTATTAAATACAGCCTTTTAGGGAAATTTCTTCTTCGCTTACCTATTTAAAAATAAATCTTAACCCTCAGGGTGTCTTAAAAAAAACTAATAAGTGAAAACTCAATAATTTTAAAACAATGGAAAAATTGACATGCAGTGCAAGATGGTGCAAAAATAGAATTTTGTATGTACACACACAGCACGGCAAGGAAAACAAAACCAATTGTTTTAAACGGTTGTGCAACACGAAATGTTAGTTGGAAGATTGATTGAAACAATGATGTTGAAATGTTCTTGTGTGGTTACAAAACAAGGTCATCCGATATAATATGTAAGCCTACAAGTGTTGCTTTTTACTAATCAGGCAATGATGCAAGAATACTTTACAACCAGGTAGATTTATAACAGGTTGGTTCTTCTTATTTAACTAGATTCACTAGTATTGATAAATAATCCCAGCGATAATTATATTAAAAATAAATTAACTCTTTCTGCTAAAAATTTAGAGTTTTCTGCGCTATCATACATCTGGCAACAATGGTTGGCCACTCTACAAATTCTAATATAATGTGTAAAAAAAAGAAAGTGTTTTTTGCGATTTTTCCTAGTGTTATAAAATAAGTTTTACAACAGATTTTTTTGATTATTTGAGAATTTTAATAACGAAACTCAAATTTTTTTATTATGAAATTTCAAATATTTACTTACCATAATATAGAGTCTATATTTATCTCCATTATTCTCTTTTTACATCCTCATTACATGTCCATACCATCTCAGTCTTGTTTTCTCTACTATCTGATGAACTCCCTGTACCCCCACCCTTTCTTGGATATCTTCATTCGTAATCTTGTTTATCCTCGTTACGTTAACATGCTCCTCAAAAACTTCATTTCCATGGCCTCCCCTTTCATAGTTTCTGTTACCTTCTATGTTTATTCCTACTGAATGTGTGGCAATGGCTACAAAGTATATCCCATATAGCTCCTCCTTACATATTAAGGGTACTTCTCTATCATGTAACTTACATAACTATAAAACAATTCCCCTGTTTCTCTATTATTAGATTCTCTTTACTCTGACCCTTCGCCTCGATCACGTTGCAAAATATTTTACATTCTATACTTTTCTCTGCTTTAATCCATCCAACTTTATAGCTTTAGTAAGACTTATCCTCTTCCACCCCTTCACACTTTGTCATGCTAAATTTCATTCCACACTCCATTCCCATAGCTGTTTTTATACTTCCTCTTCTTTCTCTTAGAGTTTTATTGCCACTTTATTAATGAACATTTACATTAACATTACAAAACGTAGTGGTGAGAGAGCAATTCCCTTTTTCACTCAATTTTTAAAATTTCAAACCACTCTCAAACCCCTTCTGTCTTAACACAACTCATGCTATCCTCATATATTCTCTTCACTCTAATAACTTCTCTTTCCACATTAGCCTTCTCCATTGCTTTCCAAACTTTATTTCTATCCACAGTATTAGATACCTTCTCCACATCCATGAATACCATTATAAAGTACTTCCTAAATTCTTACCTTGGTTCCATAAGCTGTTGTATAGCTAAGATCAAGTCTATCGTAGACCTTTGTTTAGTAAATCTGTGCCGTCAGTGTTATTTCCTTACAATTTGTACACCTTTTCCTGACTTATTTTTTAAAGATTAATATTATAATGACTCTTTTCTAGTCTTCTATATCTTGCTTTCCTTCCACATCACTCTTCAACACGCTCTATAACAATTATATTTCTGCTTCTCGTGCAGCTTTTATCATTTATACAGTCAGTTCGTCCACATTCGATGCTTTTCCCTGGTTCACCCTTGTTAATGCATCCTCCACCTTTTTCTATGTGAATCCCATTTCCTCTTCCAGGTTAAATACCTTCTCAAAATCTCTCATCCGTTTCTTCTTTTCTCATCTTCATCATTCTTCCTTCTTCATTCGTAATTCTAACTTCTTGTCATTTCTCTTTCCTCCTGTTTCCTATTTGGTTGTTTACCAACATCTCACTTCCTTTTACATCCCTTAACAGCATCTCTGTCCATTTTTTCATCCAATCTTTCCTGGATTCCTGCACCATTTGCTTCACTATTTTCTTCCTCCGTTTCCTGATTATTAAAACACCTTCTGAATGCTTTATCCTTCCCCTCCACTGCTTATATCACCCTTTCGTTTCACCATATCTTATTCCACTTACTCTTATTACTTGTCTTCCCACATACCTCCTCCTCAGCTCCCACCCAACTTTTATTAATCCTTTCCCATTCCATCCTTACACTTTGTATATCATCCTTGGGCATTATACTTCTTGCCTGTCTTAGTTACAGTTCTCTTTCCCCTTCTTTTTTAGCCTCCACACCCTTATTCTTCTTCTTTCTTGTTTTTTCTACTTTTCTCCTACATTCCCATCTCTTTATGTCTGCCACCAGAAGCCATTTATTTCCCATATGCCTTACTAAATCTTCCTCGAACTTAGCCGATTCTTCTGCTAGGCACCTTACTTGTGATGTATACACTTGTCACCTTCAACTTATTTCCTCTTTTCGTTATTGCCAGTTTTATTATACAGTCATTAATCCTTACCACCTCCGCCTTCAGCCGTTCTACAAAGCCTACTCCGTTTCTTTGCCCGTCATCGTTTCCCATCCAATGCAAAATGTATCTATTCTTTTCTTCCCTCATGCCATTCCCTTTCCCCTTGGTCTCGCTCATAAACAAGATATCTCCTCTCCTCTCATGCTTCATGTTTACAATCTCCTCCATTCTTCCAGTAAGTGTGCCAATGTTTGGGGTCCCCCCTATATGTAGCTTATGATTGTCAAAAAAGAAATTCCAGTACAGCATTTAGTTTTATTTTCTCTAGTGTTTCGGTTTGTTTTGGTAACCAACGTACTAAGCCTGTCGTGGCCTACACCTGAGTAACAAGGCTGTTGCTTATAGATCCTCAGGTAAACTTTATTTTGGTTGTAGCCTTCCCTAACTGAGGCTACAGGTGCTGGTGACCACTAAGCTGGAGGCCAGCTGGTCAGATCCTGTTCCAAGCTTGTTGGTTTTGACCCTAACCAATCTCAGGCCCTGGGGTGCACCACTTGACAGTGAGATCAGGATTGAGTAGGAGAGGCTAAGTGAAACATAATAATTAGACTCTTTCTAATGTGCGTCACTACCCTGTTAGTTTGTAGTTTTCTAATGGCAATTAATAAAATGTTCCTATGCTATATATTATAAAAATAATATATCCATAACAATACAATATAGGCCTAGTTATGACTCTTTCTCATTTATGAATGATGTAGAAGGAACTTTTAACCAAGCTTTCCGAGTGTGGGCTTAAAAATATTACATTAATAAGACAAAATATATGAATTAAAGTGTGTTAAGAAATATATAATATGTTATTAAAACATATAATAGAATAATAGCAAAATAAGCAAAAGTAAAAATAGTAAATATACCCTTTGTGTGTTAGAATTGTAGAAAAATGAAGAACAGATAAAAATAAAAACACTATCATATCTATTTAAATACATAATATATATTAATAAGATAGATATATAGACTATAATCAAATGAGGTGCTATTGGGTAGACTTCTGAGCTGTTTTTAAAATATTATTACTGCATGATGAATTCATGCAATATTGTTATACATTAAATACAGCATTATAATAATCATGGTATTTACTTACCCATTTATAAATACTTAAAACGGACATATTATAACTACACTAAGACAGTTAATTGTAATCTTAACAGCAGTTCTGATTTTAGCTATACTACATTTCATTTATCATATAATCAAGTATCCACAATAAAATATGTACCATCTTACAGATTTAAACCAAAATAAAATATACAAATTTAATGAATGAGCCATTTACTTATGTAATGTTTTATATGAGGGGGGTCTATGACTGTTCATTTGATGTTCTCATGCACCTTTCTCTATCTAGTAAATGGCATAATATTTTAGTTTAAATAAGTTCACCACTTACTCAGCCACTAGTATATGCATTTAAGAAACAAGCTACATAGCATAATTTAACAAACCTACTTTTATGTGAATTTTATCACCATGCAAGTCCTGCGACATTGATATGTGTCTGCCTGGTTGTGAGCTGGTGGGAGTGAATTGGACAGGAACATGTAGATGTTATTGGAGGGAACGAGACAGGAATATGGGAGGGAATGGGACAGGAACAAGTAGATGTTATGGGAGAGAACGCTACAGGAGCATGTAGATGTTATAATTTCTATGAAAGATAAGTCATGGGCATATTAAACAAATATAAACCAGAAATATCAATTCAACGTAACAAAATTGAGCAAGAGTTTTCCCAGCACTTGAACCCAAGCAAAACCACACCAGCTACATTAATAAGAACTGTCTGCAGTTTTTAGTCCACAGTTCAGTTATGAAATTGCTTCTAGTATAACCTTAGTAATAATATTTTGTTTGATTTGGTTATATATCAAAAATATCAACTAAGATAATCACCCCCTCCCCCCCCTTCAATTCAACATTTCTTAACTGACCAAATTTAATTTACAAACTTATATTAACAACATTTTTTGTCAAAATTTGTATTTTCTCTTTAAAATTAATAGTGGTCTTGTCGGGACTTCAATATGTAATTTTAGCAAAAATAAAAATGGTTTTGTTTAGCAACGCAAACAAGACACATTTCTTGATTAAGGTTTGTTGACAATAATCATTAGTTTTACTGTTATATTTATTAAGTTATCAGAAAATATAACTGTTTGAGCAAGTTAATTATTTCCATACAATTTTATCCTTATTTTGGGATTTTTTTTCTTTTCTTTTATATATCTTTTAAGCTATTAGAAACTTTAATGTCATGTTTTTACAATTATAGGGGTCTGCGAGCTTGGTTTTTTTAAAATTCAAGTCGAGTATTTCTGAAAGCTCCTGAGTTCGAGTTTATTAATCATTTTAATAAAGAGTAAATACCTTTGAAAAAAAAAAGTTAAACAATGGAAATATCGGTTTTAAAATTAGAAATAACACTTATAAAACACAATTTAAAAATAGAAACAAAACCCAAATCAAAATTAAATGGAAAAAATGATTAAAATGGTTTCACACCCATGTCTCTTAAGGACATTAAAACTACACCAACAATAATTATTAAAAAAAGGTAATAAAATTGATAATTGCATTATGGCTTGGAAATGTTCAACAAAACAGTGTAAAAACACTGTACAGTGATGTAAGGTAAGTGAAAGTGAAGGAAGCCAACCTGAAAGGATAGTTAGGTTAGGCATAGATAGGAACAAACACACTTCTCTCTTCACGTCTTCTTAAACTTTTACACTTTGCAATTCTTTGAAACTTCCACAGTTGCACATTATTTTGAATTTTTTGGAATACTACTTTTCTCTTCATATGAAAAATAAATATTTCCAAAAATTCAAAACAATGTGCAACTGTGGGAATTTGAAAGAAGTGGGAAGTGTAAAAGTGTAAGAATAAATGGAGAAGTTTGTTTGTTTATATCTAGGCCTAACCTAACTATCCTTTCAGGTTTGCTTCCTTCACTATTACTTTACATTATTGTAGAGTGTTTAAACACTGTTTTGATAAAAAGTTAATAAAATTGACGTTTTAATAAGATAATATTTCCCCAAAATATGCTTCAGTAACTTAATTTACCCTATAAGAAAACATAATCATAAACAAGTCTTCTGTTCCATTTCCATTCCTTTATGAGCAGTTGCATAATTATGTGCGTTGTACGGGCTCTCGTTACACATTATTTTAATAAGGAATTTACTTCAATTCAACTTTCAATCCTTATTAAAGTTAATGCTGAGACTTTAAAATAAAAAATAATACTACTAAAATAATATTTCTAGCAAACAATATGAAATAGTAAATATCTTTTTAATATAATTAAGTTTGGTAAAATATGTGTGCAAAAAATTAGATCATTGTTTTGAACAGGTTAACCAACATAATTGTATACTAAACTAGAGCTAGTTTTGTAACTAAACATATTAATTAATACAAGTTTTAAATATCTTAAGTTTGAAACCATTTAGTGTAACAATATTTTATTGATATTTAGTTTAACATACATTATTATTTTAGAAAAGGACCAGGTAAAAATAGTAAAAAGAATTATTCAATTATTTAGTAATCTTCTTGGCTATTTTTATTTTCATTGCTTTAACATGGCAACACAAGTAAACAACTTCAATCAAGTAAAATTCAAAATGGACGACAATATTGAATAAATTTACCGGTCAACAGTGGTTTTAAGGTTCTATTACATTATTAATGTGAAAATTGAAATTAATTTTTAACAATTTGTTAAGCAACCAAATGATTTATAAGTGGGAATGTCGATATTATCTCAATTAAATAGACTATGCTTAATATTGCATTTTAAAAATTTATTATTTAGTACATCAAGTGGAAGCTCGAAAATGATGAGCCTACAAAACTTTCGAACTCTATCTCGAGCTTAAGTGACAAGCTCGGCTCGGAGCTCGGAATACAAGTACTCGCAGAACCCTAATATATAAATGATTCTTCCAACTGGATAAAATTATGAATTTAGCTCAAAACTCAATTTGGGTACAAAATCATCTCATGTGAAGCTTTTATCTCTAAAATACTATGGTATTTGAGAATTTGTGTCTCCCATCTCTATTTAAAATTTTAAAAAGAATTTATATAATATTTAAATATGTACATGATTTTAAAAGCACTTAAAATAAATTTATATGAGACAGTTCAAAGTACTTAGCAATAATCTTTTACTTTATTTACCGTATTTCACCTCATTATTGTCGCATTTTTATTATTATTATTGGGAGGAAAAGTTAGGTGCAACCATTATGTGAATCTTTTAAAAAATATATACATATTTTTTTTACTTCTGTATTGGCTTGAAAATAATGTGATGTTTTCTCCTAAAGTTACCCTTTCAAAAACTGCTCTTGTATTATATGCACTGCCTAACATTTTCCATAGAAAAAATGCCAGATTCCAAAGTATATTTTGTAACACGCTGGGACTGTACTGGCCAGTCCAGTGAACTCTTCTATAGTATAAATAGACTGAATGACAAAACAAAGTGAGAGAGGGAGTTACAAGTCTAGTCAACTCAATGTCAAAACAAAGAGGTATTTTCCCTTCCCCCTTTATTCCTTGAGTGTGGCTGCTCTGGCTGGAACAGTGTAGCGAGTCTAATAGTAATCTAAAGGTTAAAACAACTAGTAATTTTTTCCATACTTCACAATAAATTTTACACCCTAAACTTATACCAAAGACAGTATAGTAAAAAATTATTACCGTAAAGACCCGAATATAGCATGGCCTCAAATATAATTAGACTTCAAATTTTTGAGGTGTTCAACATGAAACATAAATGGTATCGAATATAATATGACCTGATATTAAATTTAACAAGCTTAACACTTTTTTTTAAAGTAAAAGTTTAATGTGAAATTTTATAAGCCAAGACTGAAAAACAGCGTGCAACCATTATGCAATGAAACCATTTAGACCAACATTTTGGACTGAAAAACATGGTGTGACTATTATGCGGTGAAATACGGTACTAGCTAGTGAACCAATATTAATAATTTATCTTTTTACATAATTTTTTGTCTGCATACAACCCAAAAAAGTAGTTAGACATGGTGCTAAAAAAAGTCTATCAAACATTCTTAAAACAATTGCTGCCATTCCATAAGCACCAAAATCTACCTGAATCTTAATTTAAATTAATTAAACTGCATTTCTAGTCTGACAGTGCTGAATTTTATTTATTATTTTATTATTTTATTTATTATTTTATGTATTAAGTAGAGTTAAATTGTGCTTAACACATGAGTCTGGAAGTGTTTAGTTAATTAAAAAATTACCCTTAACCAAATGGGGAAAAATATATTTGCTATAACCCGCCTTGGTGGCGTAGTTAGCTAACACGCTGATTTCATGTTGAGCTTGATTGCAGAGGACGGGGAGATCAAGGTTCGAACTGGGAGTGGTTTTTCGTTAATGGTTTTACACTCTCTCCCCACACAAATATGGGTTCACTTTCTCCATATTCAATCTTACCAATTTCTAACCCATTAGCGTAATTAGTACTTAAGCATATAATCCAAACGGATAGTAAGATGTGGAGCTAAATAAATATATTTGCTTTAACTTCACAGGGTACATACACATAATACTTTAGAAATGTGAAATCGACAATGATTTTGCTACACACGGGCAACAATGCAACTCTTCATTTATTCACAGAGTAAGAAAAAGGCAAATAACTATTTAAAAAAACATGTTTAGAAGTTAACTTATATAAAGCCTTATTTTAATTTTTGGTAAAGAGTTCTGACTGATTAATAAAGGGTTTAACACCTTAGAAAACCAGGTGTTAAAAATAGATCAGTCAAGGACATAACTAAGATATACAAAATGTTTTAAAATATCTTTGATTCTAATACATATTTCTTATATAAAATGAGATCTACTTTACACTTTTTGGAAACATGACAAAGTGTGTAAGTTTTAAAAAAAATATCTTAGACCTGTAGAGAGAATCATAAAATGCAATTTGCCATGCCTTTTGCTTGGGCAGCTAATTCATTTTAAAGTTTGATCTTTGTTTTTCAAGCAATGAACATCCAAAAAAAAATCTCAAGAAACCTAGAAACTTTACAGAATTTGTAAAATGAAGCCCACAGATTTTCTGAAAAGTAATGTCAGTTTAACTATTTAGGAAAGCAAATACATATGCAAGCAACCCTGCTTTTTTTAAATCCCAAAGCAGACTTTAAACCATTGCTCCCACTCTCAAACTGTGTGCGATATCACCCAAAAATAAATGAACACCTGAAGCCCTCCATAAGAGGTGTGAGTTACCTGTCAACCTGTGCCCCTTAGTGGCAGCTTGGCTAGATATCTGCCCAAGAAAACAAGAAGACAGAGTTATGCGAATGCTCAAAGAGGGTAAGGGGGAAGGAAGAACATTGATACAGCAATGGATCAAACTCAACAAACTACCGTAACACACTCATCTCATGTTTTGTATCCAAGTGGATGCGCTAATGAAAACAAAGCAAGTATGTCAGGGATTGAGAAATATGCAACAATCTAAACTTAACTGAGTTTTTTTTTAAATAAAAGGGAGAAGGGAATTATTAAATTCATGCAAAGCTCACTCGTTCAAAAAACAAACTTGTTTACACAAGAATTTGCAGAGCTGACCATCTTCATGAAATAAATGGTAAAAGTGTTTCTTAATTAAATAGATTCAAAAATTTTAACACGTTACTAAAGAGAGCTATAATACTAATCAAAGGGCTTACCAATGCTAAAAAATGTAAAAGGTGATGTGCTTGAGACAACCACTTTCAAGGAATATTTAAAAAAGGTCTTAAAGTGATGACTACATTTTAGAACACAAAAGTAATCAAATGTATATGTATTAAAGGTTGTTTTAGGCTCAAAAAACAATATGATAGTAAATTTCATTATGAAAATGTATATTTATTAAAGAAAAGCAAACTATTACATGAATAAATTTAGTGCAAGAATGCATGTATGATTCAGTATCTAAAAAAATTCTGGCAGTTATTATTATTATTGTTATGTTTGACAGTGAGGTGGTCCAATGGCTAAATAATTTCAATTTGATTAATTTTAGTATCACTATTGATGATCACATCAATGGGAATTAAAAAGCATCGTTTGTATGTCTTGTTTTATTGCCCTATTATGCAGCCTATAGCAAAGCTACAACTTTACAAAATAGGCTCAGTTGGATCTACATTTTTGTATTACCCGCAAAGTACATTTAGCCCTTTCAACATCTGTGTGCAAAGAGCATGTATTACAAACATATTTCTAGCAAAGGAGAGACAAATGCAGCCTCGGCTGAGAGTAGTGCTGCGGATGCACTACATACAGATTGAATTAAGGCATGCAAGGTGCAGTATACACACACGCATTAATGAGAGACAGGAGGAAGGAGAGTAGTAAACCCCTCCCCCTGCATACCTTTTTCTTTTTATTCTTCCCTCGTTTGTCTGGCAGTGCAGAGTCAAACATGGGCTGAGTCAATGTTGAAAGGGACTGAAAGTTTTGCCAAGTGGGTTAGTGACAAGTCTTAATCATTTTAGTATTTGTTAACAGCGAAAATATAAGTTACTCGGTATGTTTCCCAGTGCAAAAACCAGGCAGGAGAAGGCACGGAGTCAACATTGATGCATATATATGAAAGCTTGCTTAACATTATGATGTATTTAGCAATATAAACATTTAGTGAAAATTAGAAAGGTTATGAGTATTAAAAGCTCCCAAAGCAAAATGTAGGCACAATTTTACAATTTCAACACTAATGAATCAGATACAAAAAAAGTATAACTACTAAGTCTATTTTGCTAATACAAAATAAACAATCGACATGGCGACCGATTAGTTTAGATCTTGTGATAATTTCTCAACAAAGGAAATTTTAAGTTGGTTTTAGTGAAAAGATAAATAAAGTAATGTAAATATTTAAAATAATTGAAATAAATATGCACCATTTCAAATAATAAGCAAATGTGTGGTGAAATTAAATGTACGAATATCTGTTTTTAGGCATTTGAAAATATGGAAATAACTTGAAATTTCAGACTTTAATATCGAAAGTTTGAATAAGAATAATTCAGATTTTTTTCTCTTTAATTAACGGATTTTCAAATATTCGCACACCCCTACAAAGAAATGTGTTCTTGGTGAAGATAGTAGTAAATTGTAAAACTTAAATAAAGTAGAGATGTTGTGATTTCGGTTTTCCTCAATTCCTCAAAATTTACAACTTGAAACCCCTTCCATGACTCCAACCTCATTTTAATCATGCTATTTACTTATATAGTCTACTGTAAAGTATTTAATAAAAACTAAAAAGGACTTATACAAAATGGTCAAGTTTGATTTGCACACATATCTAGATAAACATCATGTTGAGTGCATTTAAAATTTGCAGGTACTAATGGGAAATGGCAAAAACTAATCTAATTATGAATATTGCTGTTTCATATCATATTATATTATATATTTGAGGAGAAAGGTGGAAGTAGAGAGGATTTAGTGAGAAAAGGACAGCAGGAAGAGTTGTTCTATAGGTGCGTAAAAGACCTGCTATGGACAAGAGAAACCCCCTTGTAAAAGTGTTGTACAAAGTGTACTTTGTAAATATTGTCACATATCGAGCAGACACATGGACATTGAATGCAAGAGAGACTAGGAAAGTGAAGGTCATGGGAATGAAGTTTGTGAGGAGCATGTTAGCTGTCACGAGGAGAAACAGAATTAGGAATCAAGTTATCCAGGGAAAAGTTGGGGTACAAGGATTACATGAGCTAGTAGAGGAAGCAAGACTGAGATGATATGGGCATGTAATGATGGAAAAAGATAGGATGCCGATGAAAATGTTGGAAATGAAGTATGTGGGAAAAAGAACACAGTGGAGGTCAAGAAAGAGATGGGAGGAGCAGAAAACAGAAAGTGTGCAAGTGAGAGGAAGATGAAGGCATTTTACTAAACTGACTCGGCCACAAGCTGGAAACAGTTTATGATGAATATTAATATTATAATGATGATTATTTTTATTTTTATCAGAACATTTTATTTCATAGAATTGTAGAGATAAGAATGGTAGTATTGAGCTAGAAATCCCTAAGGAAAATCCAATGTGAGGTTCATTTTGAATACTAGGGGTGTGAAAATCTTTGGAAACTTTGTCTTTATTAAAATATTTGTCAGTTTTGACTAATTAGAGAATAAATTATAGATTCAATGACTAAAAATCTGTGATAAAAATAATAAATAGGACAAAGATGTCTTCAAATATTAGTTATTTTGCACTTAGGTGTACAATTCTCTTTATTTGCCATTTTGTTTGTAATTTTAAACAATGCCTATATATGAAATTAAATAAAAATTGTTGGAAAGGATTTTGAAAAATAGTTTTTTCTCTTTCTAGCTTCCAGTAAACTATCCTTAATTTTTTGGGTCATATATATATATATATATATAAACTACCCGAAGGAACCTTATGAAAACCTTATAAACCAAGTTTTAGCCCTATCAGTAAAATAGTTTCAGTTCTAACCTGAGATATAAACAAACAACATAGCGAAAACCACTTTTTCGATTTTAGGGGGTCATAAAGCGTCGATATTTACAAAAATCTCTAATTTGATTTTTTTGACAATCATAATACTTCTCTCTGTGGGGGGCCAAGAGAAAGTATAATGTACTATGGAGAATGAAGTCTAGAAATAAAGATTGGTGCCTTCACCTCTGTGATAGAAGGCTCACTGGCTGGACCATTGACGGATGAACTGTGGTTCTGAGTTACACTCTGTAACAAAACACAAATACTTAAGATGAGGATCAACTAATGTTCATTTGAAGAAAAGATCCTCTTTTCTGATCGTTATTGAATCCAGCCATTTGATTTAAAAAGAAACACATTTGTGTGGCATATGATAGTTTTAGCTAGCCTGGTCTGTTATTGAAGTTACTCTGACCTTGTCAAGTTGCTCTACATCCTGCAACACACTCCTCAGTTCTGTAACTTCTTTGGACAAACTTTCACTTCTTTCATGCTCTGCCTGAAGGTCGGCGCTCAGACGATTCCTCTCCTACAACACAACACACTGCTCATTGAGAGAAATAATACAGCAAAAGTCAGAGAATCCGGTATGCTCAGGACTCTGGGAATGACAGATTACCAAACATACCAGATTATTAGACTAAATCTGTGTAATGTGTAAAAACTAGGAAAATAACATTGAAAGCTGACATGATTATATATAATGCAATAATTTATGTATTGTTACAGTCTGGTTTCAATTGGAAGCCCATTATTTGAAAAGTGGAAATTCATGTTGCCACAATGGAGGAAATAAAATTTTTACGATTGTAATTATATTTTTAGTCCGTTTAGTAAAACAAGTTTGTCCTTATTGATAATGTATATTTAAATTATACAGTACTCTACAATTAAACATTATTGGAGACTTTTGATAACTTTTTTTATTAATAAATCATATTTGTACGATACATTTTTTCCATTTATTCAGTCAACGTTGGTGGTCAAAAGTATAAAAATAAGTATAAAAATCAGCGTTTAGTGTTACATGTTTTTGTTTTGTTCCTTTAGTTGTATCAACACTTTTACTAGGTTTATAAAACATATTAAGGAATAAAACAATTACGAAAAAGATTTGTAAGAGAGATCAACGCACAATCTCACACATACAAAGGAGTAACTGGCAGACGAATGGCACTAATCATCAACTGTTTCCGGGTCAGTTTATTAAAATACCTCCTCCATCTTCCTCTATCCTTCCAGCACTCTTCCTCCTTTAATTTCTTCCATTCTTCTCCTTTCACTTGAACACTTTATGTTATCTGCTCTTTCCATCTTCATTACATGCTCATACCATCTCAGTCTTGCTTCCTCTACTATCTCATGTACTCTCTGTAACCCCACTCTTCTCTGGATAACCTTATTACTGATCTTGTTTCTCCTCGTGACCACCAACATACTCCTCACAAACTTCATTCCCATGGCCACCACTTTCCTAGTCTCTCTTACATTCACTGTCCATGTTTCTGCTGCATATGTGACAATGGGTACAAAAGTATGCTCTGTACTATATTTCCTTACACTTCAAGGGCACTTCTCTTCTCCATGGCAGGTCTCTTACACACCCATAGAACAACTCTCCATGCTGTCCTCTTCTAATTAAATCCTCTCTACTTCCACCTTTCTCCTCAATCACGCTTCCAAGATATGTTCTGTACTTTTCTTAGCTCTACTCTATCCAACCTTATAGCTTTATTAAGCCTTACCCTTCCTTGTCATTACCATCATTTCACATTTGGTATTACTGCAAAGCCAAAAGATGAGTGGTGGCGGTAAGGGGTGGGCTTCTCATGATGGACTATCAGGTGTACTGAGCCATTGGAAGCTGGATTATCAGAATTTTACTGTATGTATAAATTGGGAACACATAACATTACTAAACAATTTAACAATTATTTTGTTTTCATATAAATGTCAACTTTTCTTGATTCTTCAAAACATTACACAGTAGAGGACAAGCTGGCAAGTTTGAGAGTTTTCTCTTCTTATCTTTTTTTTTATATATACATATTACCGTTTATCTGGGCTATTTGCAATGTAGCACTAATGGAGAAATAGTGGAACCACTTAGCAAAAAACCACCTTGGTACACCCGGCCATGATTTAAAGTCTGACCTCTCAATCACCAAACCAAAGAGAATTGTAGCTTTTGCCAGAGTGTTGTTGAGAAAAGCTAGTTAGTACTGATGATTGATTATTAAAGGCATGTGTAAACTTTTAATGTAGATTTAGTCGCTATATTGAAAATTAGTTTAAATAAAAACAGCTGGACATACTGTATAACCAATTAATCATTTCATTTTACAAACTTAGGTGGTTTACAACCAACCAGAAGGGAAGGGTAAGATTGGAAGAAAAGGTGTAGTTGAACCACCTTAAGAACAAACTTTTTAGCATCGTGTCTTGCTACCTGTTCGGGTTATACACCAAGAACAAACTATTAAGACAATAAAAGTAGGAGCCAACATTGATAAAAGGTCATTATATTTTAAAATTAGGTGTGAAAAGTCCATTTTTTTAATTCAAAGAAAAGCAGTAAGGCCTATTAAATACATTAAATATTCCTGAAAGCAAATCAAAGTTAGAGTATATTTTTTAACTGTCCGAGTTTTAAAAATATATTAGCTCATACAGTACATATTACATAATGTTTGCCAATAAATATCATATAAAAAGGTTTAGTTGCAAAAATGTAGGGATGGGCCCTCGACTCAATTTTTTTTAAATGGTTTTAATCTTTCAAGTGAAATTGGTTTTAGAGCTTTAATACTGCTTATTGGTGGTTCACTACCAATTATAATTGTAGGACTTAAATTACTGGTCTNTATATTTCCTCTTATATTCTTTTTTTTTTTACAAGATTCGCATTCGTAAAAGAGTGGATTCACAGTCAATTTTCTCTCTGAGGTGGTATTCAGTCGACAGACTATAATATGGCCATATCATATAAGCTTCACAATAGTGGAATCATGAAAGTTAAGCTTACTACCTTTCAGGATAAACGTAAGTGTACAGTGACCAAAAAAAAAAGCATTATTGTGTATTTTAACTGCCAATATTTTGAATGTTGAAACTATACATTTTTTAAGTATCAAAACAAAGGTGAAGTTTTCAAACCTTCAGAAACTCCTACTTGAGTTTTTGAAAGTGAGACCAAAAGAACAAATTTATTGTTGCATGAACAAATAAAATATCTCTCTTAACAGTTTTGATAGTGATAGTCCTCCCCCTTCCCCCTCTAGAACGAAAGTCACATGCTCTTAAAGCCCAGCTGTGTCAAATACCCCAGTTACCTCTTGGACCCTCTCTAAAGTGGCTAGAAGGTCCTGGCCCCTGCCGAGCTTATCTTGCTGCTCATTCCAGCACTGAGAGAGTGACTTATATTTGGCGGCCAGCTCCTGTTTCTCTCCCTCCTCCGACCGCAACTTCCCCTCCAGCGCCTTCAGTTGATTCTGCATCTGTATACAATGCACCACATTAGGTTTGGTGATTTTTAAATTAGATTTGAAGACTTTTTAATATGCATTTTATAAACAGACAGCTACATCAAAGCACAACTCATTAACTTAATATAATCTGGGACAGGAGATATATATATATATATATACACACATAAAATTAGTTTATAAATTGGTATTAGAAAAGTATATGGAAATAATGTTATATATGCACTTATGCACTAAGGTCCAGGAAAGAGGGAAAGGAACAAATAAAAGAAGGAAAAAAAACAATATGGCTTTTACAATAAAACAATAAACACAGTTCACACTTTATATTGCTGCCAGTGTGAGTTGTATTCCTCTTTATATTGTAAAAAAAACTACATTCTTTATTTTAATGTCTATTTTCCTCTTTTATATATTATTATTATTATTAGCACCGCGTCTTACTACCCGTTCGGGTTATACGCACTTACGCTAATGTGTAATGGTAGGGTGATTGTGAGATGAAATGGAGGACCTACAGTTTAACGTGGAATCCGAACCACGGTGGAGGCCTGGCATTCCCCACATTCACAAGATGTCTTGTCAGAGGTGAAGGAAGGGTTTGGTAATCAGCTAAATCTGTGCCGGGACCGAGGATTGAACCCCGGCCGCCAGCATATAAGTCTTGACACCTTACCCCTAGACCGCCAGGTCACCTCTTTTATATAATTTTAGTAATATTCATTAGTTCTAATAAGGATAAATATAAAATTATAATATAAGTAACATACTTAGATGTTACGTTTACTTAAATTGATTGGTATAACTTCTTTTGGTCAATTAAATCAAGATAAAAATAAGAAAAATAACATTCAAAATGATTTATTTAAAGAAAGACCTAATTTATCATGAATTATGAAGTCAATTAAAACAAGTAGAACACTTTCAGTAAGTCCTCAGTAAGATTGTACACTAATAATGTTCTGGAATTATTAAATTAACAGATAAACACGGAAAGAATAATAATCTGTTATGATTAAAATATTTTAAGCAATAGCAGGTTATAGGATTGGCAGATAAGCAAATTCACTAGTGGATAGATTGGAAATTTGACAAGATTTCTTTCACATAAATCTATTGTACTGAGTTAACATCGGGAATGACATCCTAGTCCCAATTTGAAAGTAAGCTTGATAGTTTAGGTGTTTTATCTAATATTTAACTTAGTAATCATCTAACTTTCAATCTCATATTTTTATTTTTTATAGCCTAATCAACTATTCAGATGTCATTTTTTGTTTAATCTCTCTTTATATCATATTTCATGCTAGTTATATTCTTTATGAGAATCTATTTAGAATATTTCTTTATCATAACTTAAATATTTATTATTTTTGCACTGGTTTTGTCTCAGACCTGAAGATGATGTAATAATTCAAACATGTCATCACCAAGCCAAGATTAACATAAATGTTCAACACTAGTTAAGAAAGGGAATCAAAACCAAATTGACTTTATAATTCCTGATAAATTAGGTCTTTATTTAAATAAATCATCTTGCACATTATTTTTATCTTGATTTAATTGACCAATCAATTTAAGTAAATGTAACATCAAAATATGTTCCTTATATTATAATCTTTTTCATATAACTTTATCAATAAATAGTATAAATTACTTCAAAAAGTGAAGTGTTTTTTGTTTGAGGATTTTATATCTAAAGATTGTTTATTGTTTTTGTAAGTTTAAATGAATGTATTATTTTATGTGCTGGCACCATAAACATTGTCTTTGGAGGTTATTTTCTGTCTGTGGTGCGTGTTTTTTGAGTTGGTTTGATCATTTGGTTCTTATCCAAGTTTGCAGGCAGTGGCAGACAGCCCTCATCTTACTGTCAAATCCGAAATAAGTGGTCTCTGTCTGCAATTAATACACTATCAGCCTTGTTTTAGACACATTTCACATGTGTGTATTTTAAATATTATATTAACAATCAAAATAAGTGTATGGATCTGTTTTATGAAATTCATTAACCTTTCTTTAAAATACAATCATATCATTTGAAATAAAAATAAGTAACAATGTTTAAACATTTTTAAACTTCACATTTTACAGTCAAATCAGTCAAATTAAAATATAAAGGGAAGTTTCTAACTTAATATCAAATGAATGACAGTACAATAATAATACTGCAAATCACAAGTTAGCCTGAACAAACAACCACCACCTGTTCACAACACTTCACACTGGACAACAAAACAAATTATATGAACAAAAGCTTGGAGTAGTCAACAATTTCAAATATTTGTTGAATACAAAAGACTGTGCACACAAAGAGAATAATATTTCGGTATTGTTGCCTTTATTAAACACAAAGAAGAAAGAATAGAGTACAGTTAACACAAACACTGGATTACTTCATTTTAAATTTAAAGAAAAACCATTATAAACACATTGCCCAAGACGTCCAAGAATTCTTCTTGACTATCTAGATAATTTCAGCAATTGCAGCCCCTCACAGCATAGTCTCACCTTCCTTGATGTGAATCTGTTCCTTGAAAACCACCAAATTTGCATCACTGTACATATAAACCCCACTTATCGCACACAATACCTCCACTATCATAGCAGACATCCTTCATACACAAAAAGGTCTCCACCATTCAGTCTTATCACCCAAGCTAAAACGAATATGTTCAGAACCCGATAATTTAACTGAATATTGGAAACAACTCTCCACAGCGCTCCAAAGCAGAGGCTACCCCAAGCCTTTAATAGACAACCAAATCTCTAGAGCACTCTCCAGGGATGACAATAACCCTCTAAAAAAGTTGAGGACATCCCTCTCACAACACAATACCAACTTGGTCTACAACATATCAACATCATCCTTAAAAGTGGTTACAAATTCCTAACCAGTTTCACTCAGACCCAAAACCTACTTAGTTCACCCCCAAGAGTCACTTTCAAACAGCCGCCCAATCTTCACAATATTCTAGTCCATCCCAAACTTCCTCGCCCTAAAAGAATCTGAGAAGAAAAACAGACTACCAAAGGTTCTTACCCATGTGGTAGCACCTGTTACACCACATGTAGAATCCATCTACCAGCTACATCCTTCAACATCAAAATAACCAAATTGGAATACAAAATCCCTAGTTATTACAATTGCAAAACAAATAATTTGATACAGTGCAAATCATGTGATGCAGAATATATAGGCTTCACTAAAGGTTCTCTTAAAGAGCAAATGAAAAATCATCGTTTTGGCACAAACCACAAAGATCCAGACAAGCCTGTACCCATTCATGGTGGTGCCCACAACCAGGAATTCCAAACCTACTACACCACCAAAATATTAAGAGCATTTCCCAAATAGTGCAACAGTTCTCAACTTAGACAGTGGGAACTGGTCCACCAAGAGATTACCAAATCAAGATTGTTTTAAAATATATATTTTATTATTATTATTATCATTATTATTTATTTTCTTATTTATTATTCTTGTTTTTTAAATAGGTCTATAAAAATACTAACCCCAGCCAAGAAATGTATCTTTCCTTCCAAAAACAGTTGGCACAATGTGTTTCTAACAGTCTTTCTTTAAATTCAAAATGGAGTAATCCAGTGTGTGTGTTATTTGTACTCTCTTTTTTCTTCTTTGTTTGATAAAGGCAACAATGCTGAATTATTATTATATTTGTGTTAAAATGTGTGTGTGACTACTTCTACTATAGAAGACAGAAGAAAGGAAGAAGAAGTCGCCTTTGTGCATTGGACTCTTCCCACTGGGCTTTCTTCATCAAATTTACTCTTTGTAGTTTATTTTTCCCTTTTCTTTAGTTTTACCAGTTTCTTGTATTATATTATTTAGCCATTGGGCCACCTCATTTTTAAACATGAATTAAGGTGGGCAAGACATGCAGCTTTAATGGGAGAATCTAGAGCTGTTTAAGGGTAGTGAATGCCAAACCCAATTAGAAGAAACCATTGTGAAGACCTTGATGCAGATGGATGGGAGGGTAACTTAAGAATGAACCTGAGGCAGATGGGGTGTAGTGAGAGGTACTGGATAGAACTAGCTCAAGATAGGGGTAGGTGGCATACTTTTGTAGGTGCTGCAATTAACTTTGTAGATAGTAAAAATATACTAAAGATGAGCGTTTGATATGTACAAGATTAGAAAAAAAATATGACATTTTGAGTATGTTTACAACATGGCAGTAGTGTAATGGAAAGGTAAAAAACTGATGACAAACACAAGTTTTCAATTTTGATGTTTTGTTTGGATGCAAGAATTTTAACTTAATTCATTTAATTATTGAAGTTTTGAAACTTTCAATATTAAAATTGATTCTAGACTATTTTGATAGCAATAAGAATGGAGAGTATTGAAAAGTTGAGTATGACATTCCTAGTTGTTAATACTTAAAGTTTGAGTGTAGAATTTAACGCCTATTAGTTTCCTGTGCTTAAAATTTTCATGCTAGCCTCGCTTGTTTATTAATTATTCACTTTTTAACAAATTAATACTGCTAAGTGGAATTTTAAACAATAAGACAACTAAACTAGTTAATTTAAATGTCATCATCATGAACTGTTTCCAGCCTGTATCCGGATCCGTTTAGTAAAAATGCCTTCATCTCCCTCTGTTCTTCCACCATTCTTCCTCTTGCACTCTCTTCCACTCTCATCCTCTCACTTGCACACTTGATGCTATCTATCTATTCATCTCATCACTTCCTTGGTCTCCCTTGCAGTCTCTTCCCTACATATTTCATATTTATTAATCTTCCTGGAATCCTCTCCCCTTCCCTCCTCATTACATGACCATACAATCACACCCTAGCTTCCTCTACTATCTCATGTTACCCCTGTACCCCAATATTTGACCTACATCTTCAGTTTAGGTTAGGAGGAAATTACTCTTGCTATCTATTCTGGTGACAGCTAGCATGCTACTCAAAAACTTCCATTTTCGTGGTCTCCAATTTTATTGTTTCTCTTTTATCTAAAATCAAAGATTATGTTGCTTATGTTACTATGGGTATGACATATGCTCTATACAACACTACCTTACACTTCAGGGACACCTCTCTTTTCCATTGTAGGTGTTTTACAAACATGTATAAAACATTTTCTCTCTGCTACCCTTGTTTCACTATATCTTCTCTGCTGCTCCCTTTTGCCTCAATCATACTAACAAGATACTTTATGCTCTTCGCTTCTTTCAAATCTACTCCACCCAATTCTATAACCTTTCTTGAACCTTGTTCTCTGTCTTGTCAACACCATCACTTCACTTTTCGCCATACTACATTCCATTCCTGCTGCTGTTCCTGTACTTCCTCTTCTTTACCCCCCTCCCCCCTCTTATCAAGTTTGCTGCAAATATAATTGCTTTCATTTCCTCCTCCCCAGTTTCTCTGTCACACTATTCATGACCATTTCCATCAGCAACACAAATAGTTATGGTGAGAGGGCATTTCCTTCTTCACTCCATTTTCTAATGGAAGCCACTCCATCCATCCTCTTTCCATCCTTACACAACTCACATTATCATAATTATTAGTTGGTCTACTATCCATTCTTCTTACTACTTCAGCCCCCTCCATAACTTTCCAAACTTTCTTTCTATCCACACCATCATATGCTTTTTCTACATCCATGAATGCCATTGCCATATCATTTCCAAACTCATATCTCTTTTCCATCAACTGTCTAGTTCCAAATATTAAGTCTATAGTCGACCCCTTCTTTCTAAACAAATGTTGCTCCTCTCTTAATCTTCCCTTTACGCCTTTACTCATTCTTTTTTACAGAATCTTTTCATACATTTTTGCCCATTGACACATCAGTGTATGCCTCTATAGTTTTCACACCTCTTCCGATCTCCTTGCTTGGATAGTGGTAATATAATACATTTCTTCTAATCTTCTGGCACTTTTTGTAATTTTCACACCTCTTCCTATACCCTTTCTTGGATATTGGTAATATAATCCCTTTCTTACAATCCTCTTAACACTCTTTACTCCCTCCACACTGCCCTTACTACTCTATACCACCAATGTAGAGCCATTTATTCTGCTGCTGGTATCATTGTCGTGAGTTTATCCCCTCCTGGTGTCTTTCCATTACTCATCCTTTTCAAGGCTTCTTCTACCTCCTTCCAGGTTAACTCTGCTACTTCCTCCTCCATTTCTTAATTCAGCTCCTCTTCTTGATTCTTCCCTACCAATCCTTCCCCCTCCAGGTTCACCAATCTCTCAAAATATGCTTTCCAAAGCTTCTTTACCTCCTCGTCCCTCTTCATTATCTTACCTTTTTCATTTATCATTCAGAACTCTTTCCCATTTCCCCCCCTACTTTGGTTCACCTGACTATACAATATTTTCTTGCTACCTTGCACATCAGTCTGTAGCACTTTTGTCCACTCTTCCAACCATGTTTTCCTCCCTATCTTCTATCTTCTCTTTCCGCTCATTATTCCACACATCTCCTCTGTCACTTCAACCATGTACTTTTTGAACCTTTGTCACTACTGTTCTTCTTTTATGTCATTATTTGGTAGTTTGTTCTAGTAGTGGACTCTAAAGAACAAGTGGCATGCAGTCGCCATATTACTGGTTGTTTAAGAATTTTTATTTCTCCATAATTTTATATGTATCATTCATATGTTTCTAAGTGTGAAAAAATAATAAATATATGCTTAATATGCCATTAATAGTGAAATCATAAGACTACATGATCAATTACCAACCACCAGTTATTTATTTTCTCTTAACATTTGATAAATTGTGGTACCTGAAAGCCTGTCCTAAACTTTAACTGGATGATATTATGGCAGCAATAAATCATCAAAAACAGGGACCAAAGTTGGCTACAGTTCGAACAATAAATAGAAGTTTGATGAGTTAACATTATGACACTTTTGGTGCTCCACGTGTTACTAGTTGTCCGTCTATTCATAAATATATATGTGTAAATAGTATGGACAGCTAGTAACATTTAAGGTTGGGCTACTCAGCCCTTTTGCCAATTATTTGGTTTATCACAATATTACAAATGTAATGCACAAAAGGACACAAAGTTTTGAATATATATATATAATTTTTTGTTCATTAAATTCATAATAAAAATGATTTATCAACATGAAAAAAAATGTTAGTGAAAAACTGAAATATGCTGTGGCAACTATTTGAAAATGGGGGAGGGAGAAGTACAAGGTGTATTAGACCTTTCGATATACATCCAAGAAGCTCAAATGTGTAATTTCTTTAAGAAAACTAGCTTGTTAAAAATATCCAACATGGCAGTTCTGTTAAGTGTAGAACCCTTTAGTCGGTTTCCCACTCTCCTTCCATAGATATGTGGGTAAATTTTCTCATCCCTACAATATTAACGTAGTGTTGTGTGTTTAACTTAAACAGGTAGTAAAAAATTGTGAAAAAGAAATGAAACATAATATAATGATAAGAAGGGTTGACTGAATGGGAAGTTTGCCTAACTATAGAGGCTGAGGTTAAATAAGCCTAAAGCACTAATAAAATTTTAATTGTATTTTTCTATCCTTGCTTCAGTCAAAAAAATAGTGTAGTTTATGTTTTTAAATTCCTAAACCCTTTTCCTCTTTAAATTAAGCTGTAAATAGCCATCTTTTTAACTGTACCACAATATATGGACTTGTAAATTATTTGTTTGACTTTCAAGTGCCTAGAACAGGGTTAAGTGAAGGAAAAGTGCCGAAATCACGTCGCTGGTCATATCAATAAGTGTAAAGCTGTGAAATGTAATATATTAAAGATGAAAAGCTTTGTACAGCTAAGCTGGGGAGGACAATAAGCAAACAAACGAGTTTCAATGGCGACTTAAGCGCCGTACAATCATACCTCGGTGACGATGTGAGGGAGAGACTTTTCTATACAGCTATAGGCAAACTCGACGCCACAAACTTCACACGTGGCCTGCAGGGGGAAACATAACCTTACCTTTACAACCATATTGCATGCACCTATATTAGTCAGTAATACCAAACACAAATGCAACATTATCCCTTTTAGGCAAAACATTATAATCATACTTGTCAAGAACAAATTACTGTGAAATCTTCTATAGTATCTTATAAAATAAATAATTTCACTGTGATGTATTATGTAGTTTTATACAATAAGGCTATAAAAATAATTACTTTTTTTGTTACAATGCTTTTGATGGACGAGTTTTAAAGAATCAGTTTAAGAAAAACAATAAAAAGCGAGCATAAGAACTTGTATCAGTGGAAACATAGGCTAACATGTCAACCTCATGTGGTTTGATTTGCCAGTAACAGGTAGGTTGGGGTATGAGTCTTGAACGGGTGTACCAGGGGTACTTTTTCCTAAATGGTTTTACACTCTCCTTCCATATAAATTAGGGTGTGCATGCACCCACACATACACACAAACAAAAGAAATATACAGGCAGTTCAGAATGCAAAGTCTATTAGAGAATCAGAATGATGCAAACATGATTGAGTGCCAAAATTTGAAACAAATCGCTTTTAAATAAATTATTTAAGTCAAAGGATATATATATTTTTTTTGCATCTGACTATCTTTAAGGACTCTCACCATGGTAGGAATGACGAAGGTAAGATTTTAAAGAGAATGTAATCTCATTTATATAGAGGGAGTGGGAAACCATTTAGGAAACCAGCAAATCCAGTACACCTGCCAGGGATTAAACCCCGATCTTATTGCCAGAGTTGCCAGGTTGTTATAACAATGTTCCACTATATTTTTTATCAAGACTTTGGCCATTTTTAATAGTATTTATTATTATTATTATTATTATTTAGCACCGCGTCTTACTACCCATTCGGGTTATACGCTTTAAGTACTAATTACGCTAATGGATTAGGAATTGGGAAGGTTGAATTAGAAGAAGTAAACCCGCATTTGCGTGGAGGGAGAGCGGAAAACCATTTAGGAAAAACCACCCCCAGTTCACCCGACTGAGATTCGAACTTCGATCTCCCCGTCCTCAGCAGTCGAGCTCAACACGACTAGTGTGTTAGCCAACTACGCCACCGAGGCGTTTTTTTATTTTTAATAGTAGCTTAATAAAGTCGCATTATGGGCATCTATAGACATACTGTCGGTATAACAAAACATTATACAACACATCTTTGGAGTTGATTAGAATGATATTTTACTGTACATACAAACAATATTTAAAGCAACCATTTGAAATAATGGGGGTTCTAGTTTTAAATTCCCATAAGGTATAGAGCACAGGAATATTTAGATACAACATTTAAGCCAAAGCCAGTACAATTTAACAGTCAGGCCAGTCCTTATATTTGGAAATTTTCCATTCTAGTAATACAACTACCCCTACACAAACAATAAACCCTCAACACTTGACATGTAATAGTAACATGACCCTTCTGATCAGAAGCAAAGGCTGAACCATTATTTAAAAAATTCTTAAGCTTTGCCATAGGTTACACCTTAATTTCCAATTATTTTTTAAAATAAGACTTTGTAGATTTACATACTGTTTATACTGCTAGGGTAACTGTCTTACCTTGATTGGTTATTATAGGCTACACCTTAGCAGACCCAAACAAGGTAAGCTTGTAACATTTAAGGAACGGTGTATTTTTACATCCATTACTATTTTCAGCTTGGGCCCTGAGTCAGTTTTTTATTCCAATCCTGTAATTTCTACTACCGGATTGCTAGGCCTTTCTTAGCTTTATATGCCTTATACTCTTATTTTAAGACTAGGACAGGCACAACATCCAGTCCCCGACAGTTAAGTTATTAATGTGAAAGGATAAACCCATATTTTCATCAAAGATAAATTTTCAGCCATTGTTACAATTCGAATTTACGATGAGGACGGTGACCCGTGCAAGCCCTACGGTTGGACAGCAATCCTTATGTTAGAGTCTATGATTATTGCTTGGTGATAGTTATGATGATATTAACATTCTTTAAAGTGATGATTTGTAAGTGCACGGTGGTTTGTAGGTGCGTAGTTTCTAGCACTCACTTTAATGATAGTAACTTGAAATTATTTGCACACTTTTTGAGGGTTTCACTTATATTAATAAAAACAGAATATAATTGATTTAATACTCTTATACTATTTATTAAATTGATTACACACTCTTAAGATTGTAACTTTAACATTAGAGAAACATAGATCTTGCTTGTGTGACTAAAGGACGCAGACTTGTCTTACGCAGTTTCTTTTCAGCCCTTATATGCGGCTAGCCCCTCCCTCTGCTGTTGGGAGTAAAACCTGGACACGTTGTCATGGTTTTTAAAAAATTACCGAAAATGAAATTTTCACTGCATATATTATAGTCGTCATAATTTTTAACTTTACTTTTTGAAAAAACTAGAGGTTTAAAACATGTTAAAACAAATGATATATGATCAAAATGATATGATAATAAAATATAACTTGAATTTAGTGTTGAAAATACTACACTACAATTTTGCTTAGTCATTCATGGAGGAAGCATAAAAGGATGATTTATTATTATTATTATTATTATTATTAGCACCGCGTCTTACTACTCGTTCGGGTTGTACGCACTTACGCTAATGTGTAATGGTAGGGTGATTGTGAGATGAAATGGAGGACCTACAGTTTAACGTGGAATCCGAACCACGGTGGAGGCCTGGCATTCCCCACATTCACAAGATGTCTTGTCAGAGGTGAAGGAAGGGTTTGGTAATCAGATAAATCTTTGCCAGGACCGAGGATTGAACCCCGGCCGCCAGCACAGAAGTCTGACACCTTACCCCTAGACCGCCAGGTCACCAAAAGGATGATTTATTTATTGTTCTTTAGTTTAAAAGATAAAAATTATACTTTATCAATGATTTTCAGATAAATAAGAGGGACAGAAATCAGTATAATTACACCACGTCGGGAATCGAACCAAGGATTCTTACCTCAGTAGGCAGACATGTTACAGACTGAGCTAAGGTGTCAGAACATTTAAGGAACAGTGTATACAGATTAAAAGAGAAGAGAGATCTTTTAACCCTAAAGATTTGTGTGTTTTCAAAATTATATATTTTTTTAAGAATATTTGAATTTGAACTTTTTAAACTTGGCTAATCTCAACAAATTTTAAACCAAATTTAGAAAGCGTGGGAATGAAGTTTTTAGATAATTGGGAAACTACTAAAATAAAAATGTAGTATTTCACAAATAAAAACCACCAGAGGAAGTTATTTTAAGCTAAATTAAAGTGGGAACTGATATATATTCCTTTTTGATTCTGAAACAGCTTAGTTGGTAGAGGGGTCAGCATATAGAGCTAAGTGACCAGGGTTCGTGTGTTCGTGTGTGCGTGTGTGTGTGTGTGTATGTGTGTGTACACACAAGCGAGTTCATGTGGTAATTTTCTAATATTTGGGGATCAGGAGTGATAATATGACATACACCTGAAAATTTATACAAATGACAGCCTGACTTTTGAAAGAAAATGAAGTCATTACTATTATTCATACTAAAAGTGTCGGTAGGGTTACTAAAATATTGCAAATTTTTACAAACTTTTACTAAGCCCATTAAAATTAATATAAACATATTTTTAAAATTCACTGTAATGTTTTTTTAATGTATTATACATATACAAAAAAAAAAGAGCTTGAATATTTCCACAAAATTAATTATGTGGCCTTTTATATGCAAATATTGATCAATTATGCCAATTTTAATGAAAATTAATGATATTCAAACTACACACACTTTTACTTAGCTGCAGACGGCAATGTTCTTTGTGGGAAATTTCCAGGAAACATAGTACCAACTACACTATTATAATTTTCTTTTTTATATGCCAATATCAAATAAAAGGTTCCAGGCCATAACAATATTTCCCTTCACCAAAGACCATTGGCAAAGAAGAAGTAATGTGTGTGTTTGATCTGGCTACTATAACAATTCATACCATTTCAATGCAGTAGATTTTTTTTTCAATTCTTTGGGTCAGAAAATGCATTTTATTTACCGACTTTTTATACTGAAATCCAAATTTATATTTAACAGAATTCAAAAATTTTATTTACCAAAAATCATGGTTTCCAAGCATCGGTAATTAAAGTTACATATTATGTTTCTATCCACCTTTGCTGTACCTTCTTTCAAATATAATACTGTTAAAGTAGTGTATTGTGGGGGGCTGTCGGAGATCTTGCAACGCAGCACTACTACCCCTCCCATCTCGCCCCTGCACATACAGTACAGTATACATATAATTTTTAAGTAATATAGGACTATTGTAATTTCAACCCTTTTCATTCCAGTACCTGTGTTATTTGTGTATGTGTCTTATCTGATAAGTGATATGTATTGTTTATCTTGTCATATTAAAGTTTAATATTATTATTATTATTATTATTATTAGCACCGCGTCTTACTACCCGTTCGGGTTATACGCACTTACGCTAATGGGTAATGGTAGGGTGATAGTGAGATGAAATGGAGGACCTACAGTTTAACGTGGAATCCGAACCACGGTGAGGGCCTGGCATTCCTCGTCATATTAAAGTTTAATATTATATTAGATAAAGTATCAGTTTTCATTCCATAGCCACAACTTTATTTCCCCTCCAAAGCCCAGACTTTTCGTAACTCGGGACAGACCCCTGTCCCCTTTTAGTACAAAATATTGAGAATTGACTGTATAATTAAAGTTTGGATTTTTCTTATCAGTGAATTTATAAAATTACCTCTATCTTCTGTATTTTTAAATTCTAATTTTAATTTGGTGTTTATTTAGATTAGTAAGTGGTTGCTTGGTAAGAAAAAATGCTCATGTAAGAGAGGCCTTTTCTTGGAGGATGTAAAAATTATGGTAAACTTAATGTTCAGGTAACAGAAGTTTGTGTATTTAAATGGAATTTATCACAATGTGATTAATTTACTGTTTAAATGATATTCACTTAATGCAAGAGTTTTCCAGGGGAGAGATTTCAATTCAAATGGCATTACATTACATTATTTAGTACTTTATTTATTTGTTTATGGTGTACAGAACAGACAAATTCTTCATTAGAGTTGGTCTGTCCAATTCTCACAATCCGCAAAGATTCATGGTCTTTGCTTACTGTCAGCTGCTATTGAAAGTATGTGTAGCCTAATCCCCTTAACAATTCCAATTCCATTTTAATGAACCATGATCATCATTAACCGTTTCCAGCATGTGTCCACGTCAGTTTAGTAAAATTCCTCCATCTTCCTCCTTTAATTGCTTACATTCTTCTTCTCTCACTTGGACACGTTCTGTTATGTGCTCTGCCCATATTTCGTTTGCCTCCCTTGCAGTCTTTTTACTACATGCTTCATCTTCATCATTCTCTTTGACATCCTCATTATATGCCCATACCATCTCAGTCTTGCTTTCTCTACTATCTTATGTACCTCTCTACTCCCACTATTTCTTGGATAAATTCATTCCTTATCCAGTTTCTCCTCAAGTCAGCTAACATGCTCCTCTCAAACTTCATTATCATAGGCTCCAATTTCCTTGTCTTTCTTACATTCAATTCCATTATTATTATTATTATTAGCACCGCGTCTTACTACCCGTTCGGGTTATACGCACTTACGCTAATGTGTAATGGTAGGGTAATTGTGAGATGAAATGGAGGACCTACAGTTTAACGTGGAATCCGAACCACGGTGGAGGCCTGGCATTCCTCACATTCACAAGATGTCTTGTCAGAGGTGAAGGAAGGGTTTGGTAATCAGATAAATCTTTGCTGGGACCGAGGATTGAACCCCGGCCGCCAGCATAGAAGTCTGACACCTTACCCCTAGACCGCCAGGTCACCACCCCTTTATTATTGTTTCTTACATTCAAAATACATGTTTTTGCCGCATATGTGAGAATGGGTACAATGTACACCCTGTACAACACTTCCTTACACTTCAAGGGCACTTCTCTTCTTCATAAGAGGTCTGTTACACACTTCTAGAACAATCCTTGCAGCCTACTTTTTATTATAGCTTCTCTACTTCCACCCTTGGCCCCAATCACACTTCCAAGATATTTTACATTCTGCCCTTTTCTATGCTCCATCTAACTTATAATCTTTACTAGACCTTATCCTCTTCCTTATCATTACCATCATTTCAACCTTCGCCATACCAAATTTCATTCCACACTTTTCCACTTCCTCATTCTATTCCTGTACTTANCCCACCCCCGCTTCCACTCCCCCCCATACAATCAAGTCAATCACAAACATAATGGCTTTCATTCTTTCCTCCCTACTTTATTCATGACCATTTCCATTAAAATTACAAATAGTAAAGGTGAGAAAACACTTCCCAGCTTCACTAAATTTTTCATTTGTAGCCACTCTGTCCACCCACTCTCTGTCTAAACAAAGCTCACGCTAACTTAATATATTCTCTTAACTTTCATTACAACTCCTCTTTCCACTTCAGCCTCCTCCTAACTTTATTTCTATCCACACTATAAAGGCTTCTCCACACCCTCTAATACCATTATTAAGTCCTACCCAAATTTGTATCTTCATTCCATCAGTTCATATATCATTGATTAGCTGTCACATTGTAGACCTCTGCTCCCTTAGTCCGTGCTGTTCCTCTCTCCATCTTCCTTTCATTTTCTTTTATAGTCTCTTTTTCAGTATCTTCTAAAATATTCTTAAACAGGGACACATCAGTGTTATTCACCTATAATTCGTACACCTCTTCCTCTTTAATTTCTTAAAAATTGGTACTATAATTCCCTTCTTTCAGTTTTTTTGGTACTTTGTTCTTCTTCAATATCACTCTCAGTACCATTAAAAACCATTGTATTCCTGATTCTCCTGCAGCTCTTATTTCCAGTCAGTCAGTTCGTTCACATCCAGTGCTTTTCCTGGTTTCATCCTCTTTAATGAATCCTCCATCTCTTTCCAAGTGGGACCCATTTCTTTTCTTCTGCTATTTATTCATGCTCCTTTGTTTCAATCACATCCCTTTCCTTTTCTGGGTTGAACATCATCTTAAAATGTCTCATCCATAATTTCTTTTCTTCTTCATCATCATTCTAACTTTTTTTTTTGAAGGGGCACTAAAGGGGTAGTGACACGCAATACAAGGAGCCTACCTGGTGGACACCTCTTCTACTCAATCATGATCTCACCGCCAAATGGTGTACCCCAAGTTATTTTGGTTTGAGTTTTTATGTTACATGAATATTAATTACATTCCTATGTTTCTTTATGTAAATAAAAATTAAGTTGATCATGACAATTATTGTGGAGAAAGCTAGTTTTTCCTTTTTTCCTTAAAAAACACACACTTTTTTAGTAAGTCTAAGACCATAACATAAGGAGGGTTTAGAGTGAACGCTAACATCCATAACTACGTCACCACTGGGGGGAAGAAACTAACCTCGTGAGAGCCCTCCAGACGCTCCTTCTCCTCTCTGAGGGTCTGGAGTTCTGTCTCCTTGACCTCTAAAAGCTGCTTCCACCTGGTCTCCTCTTTCTCCACATGGTTCTGAAGCCTGTTCAGCATACCCTCCTATGACACACAAAACTTTGTAATGGGTATTGGTAGTTGAATTATTTTTTAAAGGGCCACCTACCAGAATGCTGATATTCTTTTCATATCTGTAAATCCTACATTATTTAATAAGTGGTTTGATGATTCAAAATATGGTCAATACTAAAATGGAGATGAAAGATAACATGTCCTTATGGGATTAAACCTCTTAAATCTGAAGTTTTAACAGTAAAAAAAAATCCATAGCATAATTATCTCATTTTCAAGAACATTTCAGGTTAAGTTTTGCAGTTTTGAGATTAAAATAAACGATGCCATTTTAATAATAATATCACAATAGAAAATTATAAGAGAAGACTTACAGTTTCCTCAATGATGGTCTTGTAATGTGCGACCAAGGCCTCCAGTTTGGCATTTTCTGCCTCGAGAGCGGTGTTGTCGACCTGCACCAGCCGGGACTTGAGATCAGATAAAAGAATGCAAGCGCGACTCTCGAATATCTCTAGCCATTGGTCAAACGTCTGCACCGGTAGACAAGAATATAGTCATTAGTAATTTATCAGATGCCACATTAATTCTTAAAGTCAACTTCACATTCAACAAATTGACTCATAAGAGTGAAAACTATGTTTGAGTTTAGCCTTTAACACCAATTAATGCTGTTTTGCTGACTTTCTTAAGGTTTGTATTTTCTTTAAGATTAAAGAGTATTCTTTCTTTGAGCTAATGGTTGTGGCAAATATTACGTTTTAAAACGGAAAGCAAAATTTTTAAAAATACTTTATTTTATTTTCTCATTTCTAAATTATAAATGCAACCATAAAAGTAAAAATGGGTATTTGATGGGAATAAAAACTCATTAAATGTAACACAACATTTAAATTTATTAAAAGTTAAGGCAAGATGGAAAACCTTAAAAGGCCATGGTAAAAATAAATAACAGTTGGCAATCGACTGAGGTAAATGACTACCTTAACTAAATATTTTTGACAAATGAGTGTGGTGCTAGGAGCAATATAAAATAATTCTGAAAATTGTTTGACATGCAGCCAAATTAAAAATATTTTATATTAACTAAAAGCTATTTTGCTTCAGAATTATTTTTAAAATGAGAACCAAATCATGGGTATAATGTGTAAGTAAATGTGAATTGACCTGACTCAAGACTTTAAGAAGCTTTGCACATCTGTGTTAATCACACCATAGCTTTCATTAACTCTTCAAACTAAAATAAGTGCATCCAAAATATTTGTTTGATGAATCGGTTGTGTATCTGAAGGATGCCAAGCAAGAAATAACTATACCCATTACAACAATGGTGATTCCTTACTTTGACATCCTCAACAATGACTTCAGGGAATATCCTCTGTAGAAGTGTCTTGGTTATTGTCTGCTCTTCTAGCCTAACTCTCTCCGTCGCTTCCTAGAACAAGGTAAAGCCCTCATCAAATAGTGGAAAATTTTATTAGGTATATGACAAATGTGTAGTTATTAAAATTACACTGTTAACTGATAAATATTTAATTACATAGCAGAAGAAATTAAAGCCTACACCCTGGTCTACATAATTTAGATGCATTTATACTACATTTAGTCTTCACACTGTACTTAACTAAATTTATACATGAAAAAAGATACAGGAATGGATGAAAGGAACAAAAAGAGAGCGACAAACCAAATGTGGTGTCTATAACATAGCTGCCAACACGAAGGAAAAAATTAGTAATTGCATTCCAAACAAATAGCAGCTGCCAAATTTTACAGAATTATAATTAATGTTACCTATTTCAATTTACTTTTTCTAGTTATAATTAAAAAAACTATCAAACAGCCTAGTTATGAGATTTTCTTTTCAACTCTGTACACAAAATTGATTAAAATAAATTATGATTTACTAATGTTTAATTTATTAGTGAACTCTGTTCACATTACAAAGGATGATGTGATTAATGAGTGTCACAACAGCAAACCAATATTTAGATAGTTGATATAAGATTATTTTGTAACAATGGTAAAATAATCAAAGTTTGCATAAAATTATTAAATACATTATATTTGTGTACATATTATGGAAGATTCAGAGAAGTTGGCAACTATATTGGTACAAATACAAGAACAATGTTCATATTTTACAATTCTGCCACAAGAAAAAGGTAATAATTTATTTAATTAGTGGAGTTAGTTTGCATGCAAATTCTGCTTATTATTTCTAGTGACACAACAAGGCTGGCAGCGTATACCTGAACAGGTAGTAAGATGTGGTGCTAAAGAAAAGAAAAATGGCAGGCAAACTGGAACTGTTCAAGTTCAACTAAATAAAGAAATATGAAGAAATCGAGACTCTTTAATCCTTAATGTGCCCAAAAATATATATATTTTTTTTTCAGGTCATAGTGTTTAAGGTCAGCATGTTGAGAGCTGGGAACATCACACATATAAATATGAGAGTGGAGTAATAGAACTCGAAATCCGTTAAAACCTAATTTCACTAGGTAAAACTAGTTCCAGCAAAGTGATTTCATCAATATTAGTTTTAACTAGTAAATTATAGAGCTAACTGTTTATTGTCAGTGAAATCTAGTTCTGGCGAAAAAAAATATGTTAAATCAATATGTTTTGACTAGTCAATGTTTTTGCAGATTCTAAGTTGTACTGGGAAGGTGTGACAAGTTCTCTGAGCCATGTACTTTCTACTTGTCTTAGTGTATTATCTGCAGTTGATCAGTGCACCTAGCTCAGTAATCTTTATTTTTGACAGTGTTAACCATGTGAATTGTTTATTTTTCATTGTTTCTATATCATGAGTGCTGAAAATCAATGTGTGGAGCAATTGATTAATTCAGAGAAAAAATAAAAAATCATTACATGACAAGAGAAAATTACAATCAACTTTTAGTGAAGGTTGAAGAATCAAAATTTGCCACGAAGATGACACTTTTGCAATACTGTCAATTTTATAAGATTTGATATTATTGAAAATTGGTGAGGTGAAAACGTTCGTCTCAGGAGTCAAAGCTTTAAGTACTATTTACCAGTAGAAGAAATTTATGATGTTATTGAAGAAGCTCCTGCAGCTGTAGGACATGGAGGCTAAAATAGGCTGAAAATGGAAATTTCAAGAAAATACACCAATATAACTACAGAGATGATAAATATTTTCTTATTGATGTGCGAAACCTGCCAACTGTCTCATTTGGAACTGAACAGCCGCTGCCAGGTGGACCTCAATGACATCCAATCTCAGGCTGATAGTGGGTTCCAATTTATTATGGTCTGTCAAGGCCATTTTACCAAGTTTATATTACTGTGACCATTACAAAGAAAGAAGGCCAAAAAAGGTGCCTATCAGATGATTAATATATTTCCAACATTTGCATTTTACATTCAGATAATTTTACATTCAGATAATGGTAGAGAATTTGTAAGCTGGGCCATATCTGAGTTAACTACACTATGTCCAGAGTTAAGCATGGTACATGGTAAACCATGACATAGTCAAAGCCAGGGCTCAGTAGAACGACCCAACCAAGACATTGAAAATATAAATGGGTCAAACGGTTTTCACTTTGTGCAGTTTATGAAAAAGAGAGCATTTCATTCGGGGACTAAACACTCATCATACAAAGATATGTTCAGTATTGATCCCAGAGTTGGACTCGCTACATCTACGCTGCCATCCAACGTTATAAAAAACTTCTAGGATGAGGATTAACTTCGAGAAAACATCGAGCAGATGAATAAAAGGCGAAGGAAAATGAGACTGATGAGGAGGAAGAGTAAATGCTGGCTGGTTCTTACTAAAAGATTTGTTCAACTAGAAAGGAAACTCATGAAAATTTTCCGAAACAGGCCGAGATAATTAAATTTATTTCTGATGAAAGGCATCCTCCAGTTAACGTTGGAGGTAATGAATGACACCATACCTATACAGGATGTAAACAGATCCGAGGCAGACCTTTGAAACATCGAAGGCGTTGTGCTTGATAAAAATAAAGAGGGTCTGTACAAGATCGGGACGAAGTATAGAGTGCTGGATAAATTATATTGTAATATTTTTAGTAATTATAATAGTAGTAATTAGTAAATAATAATTGTTTCCAAATATGGTGACAAAAGTTATTTTTAGACAATGTTGGCGTAACATACCATTTGCTAGCTGTCATGTAAAACCACAAAAGTGATAAGTCCACAATAGGTTCATCAAATTTTAAAGTTTGAATTACATTTTAAACATAAATACTAACATACTGTAAACAAATATTTATTTAAGATCTGAATTAGACGATTTCCCTCAAATGTTCTTGATCAGTGATCATCAAATTTCTCTAGGACTGCAATGAGGAAAGCAGCTATAAGAACTGGACAAGGGTTTGTACTCTGTTAATATATGAAGTGAACTCCAAAGCAATACTTGTGCAGAAAACAGAGGCATCTTTGCAACTCCAAGTGCTATAGCAGCATGCCTTGTTGTGAAAAAAAGATGTAATTGATGTTTTAAATAATAAAATCTGTTTCATAGATTAGTGTTATTAGTTGTGACCAGAGACAACTAGTTTTACCTAATATTTGGTTTAAACGATCAGAGACTTTAGTCAAAACTCTCTTTCTCTCTCTCTCTCTCCCCAGGAGCGGACCTTGATCCACCCCAAAACATGTGTGTCATCCACATAATACAGTGTTTAATTATAGAAGCAATTCACCTCTACAATAAATTAACTACAAAAACTGCTGCAGAAGAAATTAAATAACTACACGAGGAACCATTACCAAAATAAGCTTCTCAATCTAAATAATTTTTTTTAAAAAAAAAGCATTAATCCACTTACACTGACTAGTTTTTCAATTTGTTTCACTTTAGTTTCCAAGGACTTTTCTGTGGTGGACAGGGCTTCCATAGCTTTCCAGTTCTTTGTTCTCAACGCCTAAACCACAAAACCATACAGTTAGGAGAATCCATAATGTTGATCACATTCGAAGCTCTAATCAATAAGAAATTAGCCCATTAAATTAATATTAACAGTTTCAAACCATCTAAATGTTTGCTTAGGCTTGAAATTTAGTCATATTTTAATTGTTTAATCCTGCAAGACCTTTAAAGTGTTGAAATAATCCAAGTTTAATAATTAACAACCACCTAATGAAGTCACCCAAATAAGAATGAAATCAGGATTTCTTAAATTGGAGGCATGTACATGTTGATAGGTTTGACCAGCAGTAGATCCTCAAGACAGTTTTTTAGTGGTGGATATCCAATTGACAGTTTGGCTATTCAAAGCTTACACTGGATATTAAAGATGAATTTAGTAAACTTTTTCTCAGATCTGTATCCACATTTTACCTATTAATATCAAACTCTAAATCCAAATTTGAGTCTTAAACAACATGGATAAGATTAAGTGTAATGTTATAGTATGATTTTTTTTCAATTCTGATTATGTACACATTAAATACTAAATTAACGATATAGGTCATTGTTAAGGTTTTCCAATCTCGTATGAAGCATCATAATAGCTCTGGAAAAATAATTACTAAAAACTTGAACATTTTCCTTCTTCAAATTTTGAATCTGAAATGGTTTTTAATCCTCAAATCATGGATAGCCTTGAGGATTAGAAGAGTCAAGGGCCGCATACATACTGAATAGTTTAAAGACATAATGAGGCGAGTGAAATTTAAGGAGACTAACTACCTTTCACCCAGGGAGAAGAAGTAAAACACTTATTTTAGGAAGGGGGGGGGGGTAACCTACCTTACCCTACCAATACAGATTGAAGCTAGTGAACCTGAAGTAATCACGCCATTTCTCTTGGCACCCCTTGTGACAAGATCACATGGCAGTTTAATGAATAGTAAAAATATTTTCTGAGCCATCAAAACACATTTCATAATATTTGATACTGGTAAAAGATACAATAAATGACAAACATGCCTCCTTTAAAATGGATGTAACAATAGTAAAATATGGATTCTCCTTCTGTCCACTTATTATAGTTTAAAAATATGGTGCCATGCAGACATGTGCAGTGAAATTAACGATTACTAGCCACAAGTAAATGTATATTTATAAGATTATTCACATATATACCAAAGAAAACAAAGGCCAAAAAATATATGTTTGTAAAACCATCTCAATATTCAATCAATGATAGCTGATACAAGGTGGTGCATTGATTACTTCAATTGAGATACACTTATGATAGAAACTGAAAGACACTTTCATCATCCTTTGAATTGGGTTGAGTTTCCCTGACTGTGTTGTCAAGAGTGTTGGTGGTCAAATGGCATAATTCTTGTAATGTGTTGGATTGCGTTTGATACTGAGGTTGGAGTTCGAATATTGGCTATAATACTAAAGGCAGATTTTTCCTAAAAGTTCCCTAGCTTCCTACGCTTATATGTGGGTAGCTTGAATGATTAAAAAGACGCTATTAATAGAATTGGTTAATAAAGGAGGGCGAAAAATTCACAAATGAGCATACTGGACAACTGCCCAAGACAATGCTATTTTAAGGTGGACAAATTCCAGTCAGATACATTAATTATTATAATTATTAGCACCGTGTCTTACTACCTGTTCAGTTTATAGTCACTTACGTTAATGTGTAATGTTACGGTGATTGTGAGATGAAATGGAGGACCTACAGTTTAACGTGGGATCCGAGCCACGGAGGCCTGGTATTCCACATATTCACAAGTTGTGGTTAGTACACGTTTTGTCAGAGGTGAAGGAAGGGTTTGGCAATCAGATAAATCTGTGCCAAGACCAAGGATTGAACCTCGGATTCCCAGCACAGAAGAGTGACACCTTACCCCTAGACCACCCTCAGATATTATAAGTTTTAATCTTCAGATATAATGAGTTTTAAAGATGTTCTTAGAAAATATTATTGACTATGGGTCTGCTAAAATAAATGTACAATAAATGTAAATTTTTTAAATTTGAAGCAAAGTCAAATTAAATAACATGAAACATTCTCAAAGCCAAAACAAAGCTCAAATATTTTTTTAAAATGTTTACTTCACTGGCAGGCGATGGAAAGGGAAAAATGCTATGATAAAATGTGTTACCATAGCAAATACATGTGAAGCTATAAGGGGTGGTAAATGAAACCTGTCCCAAGTATATATATATATATATAGATATATGTATGTATGAGCCACAAGCAGTAGACACCTGAAATTTAATTCTATTTTCTTCCGGGAATTATAAAAGATCTCTAGTAAAATGCAATTAAGGTTGTTAAAGTTGATCTAAAATAATATTGTCTTGACTAGAAAACTCAATGCCAAACCATGCAAATGAGAAGATCATGCATATCACACAGACACATAATAATACTGAAATAGCCACCAAGACATTCAATTCAATTACTAATTCTAATTTAGTAGTAGTTTAAAAGATTGTAAATATATCTCTAAGGAAAAGCTCTTCCCTTTTTAGGTATGTTTTGCTATATACAGCCAACTTTGGTTTTAGTGAACTGTGTTGTAGTGAACATTCGGCTACAGTAATCTAATTCATTTGTCCCAGTCCACATATATTTCAATGTGTGTTTAAAATTCGTTTATGATGAACCCTTAACTTCTGTTTTGGTGAACTGAAAAATTAAAACTATCAATAAGAAATGTCATTCTAACATCATAAGTATTTAAAAACCTAACTATTTGGTTGTTTAAACTTGAAGAGACTGAAAGTACGGAATGTGGAAAAGGAATGCAGGGAGGAGGGCTGAGCTTAGACAGTCACTGCACCCATTGACCTGGCTTAAGTTTGAATACCTTTGTCTGGGGCAAGTAAAGGAAAACGGTCTTCTGAGTTGTATTAATACGACAGGAGTTACAAGACAGTGAATGACAGTCTATGGACATTTAGTAATTGTTTTAACTAATCCCTTTCTTCGAGAGGGTATATGAAACTCAAAAAATTAGACTTTATTACTCAGTTTAGTTTTTCGAATGCATAGATAGTGTGGAATCAAGTGTGGGAAAAGCAGAGACTCTAGAGAAGGATCTGGAAAACATGAATTAAAACCGTATACAATAAACATCAGAATATAACCAATTTTTTTAAAAAAATTAATAAAGTTCAATAAAGAGTGATTGTATGTGAACTCTTATTTTGTTAGTCACTAACCCACTACCTTCAGATTTAAAAAAAAATCAGTTTTAGTAAAATTTGGACATAATGAACAAAATATCTGAGTACATAGAGGTTTATTATAACCAGAGTTGACTGTATGGAAGAAGATACAGAAAGAGGGATAGAAATATACTGAAGAGATCAAACACAATATGGTTTTAGGTCTAAAATAAAAAGAAGACCAAAACTCACACTTTACATTACAATTTTATTTAAAAAAAAATCATTTATCATTAATAGTTTAAAGAATTACATAGATAATGAAGTAGAATGTCAAAAAAGTCATAATACAGGCTGGCTACTCAAACTATATAGTAAAATTAAAATAAGATTCCCAGTTATCTCAGCAGAAAAAAAATAATTTTCCTGGTTCTTAAGGGGTTTTTCCCCGGTTGTAAGACTTATAATAAATTATTAAAAATGAGAATGTTTTGTAAAAGATGTGTTTTGAATTATGTTTTAAAACACTTTAAATTAGAGATGTCACGATTCTTACGTTCAACCTAAAAAAATTTATTCTCAATTTCGATTCTTGAACATTTCCTATTTTTCCAAGCTTCCAACCTCACATAAAAACATATTTATTTGACTTTATAGCATAGCGTAGAGAGATAGATTAAAAATATAAATGGTGATTAAAAAACCATTCATTTTTAGTTTTAACAAAGGAAAAGATTCGTTTTACCAGGTATTACAGCATATTCTTTTATATATATTTATATATATAAGTAATAAAATAATTGAGAAATGTCTATAGTAACTGTATTTAGAATCATAATCTCAAGATTCTCGATTCTTTCGATACCATGCAAGAATTGAGGATATTGAGCTATCTAAGAACCGAGTTTGAAACCCTAATTTAAATTATTTCAGGTTAGGTCTTGTTTAAAAAAAAATATTTTTTTTTGCTGAGAGACCTTCAAGAGCAACCACAGAAATATACTGTCCCTCCCCTACCCTCCCTCAAAATATTATTCAATGCACGGCCATGGAATTACTCTACACCCTTATTGCAGTTTATTTTAAGGCATGTAACAGAACATCATTATTTCACTTGTGCTACATCCAGTGACAGTGGAGCATTATTCGAGTATGGTGAGAAGTGGATTTGTATAACATTTATTTTATTTTTTTAAAGGTTTGTTTTCCAAATCAAAGTGGGGGTTCGTCGACCCCACCCTGGAAAATGTTTGGAAATTGAATTGCTCTAGTAGTTATTTGTAGTGAGCCTCATATTTGAAAATTAGGCCACTATATGAGCTATTTGAAATGGTCCTCCTACCACAACATTTTTGAAATTTGGATACCCTTGAAATATATTTACAGTTACTTCCCCTAGAAATTTTTTTAAAATTTAAATGTCCCTAAAAGATATTTAGATTTTAGAGTGCTACTACACTAAACATTTTTTTTTAAAAGTTAAATGGCCCTTGAAGTTATTTAAAGTGGTAATTTCCTGGAAATTATTGTGTATATATACACACACACACACACACACACACACACACACACACACACCCACCCTCGGTGGCATATGTAAAATGTCTAGTGAATCAAATACTTATTTTTTATTTATATGAGAAATTTAACATGTATTTTCTGAACCGAATGAATATATAAACAAGCTAGAATTCCTAAGAGTGAGAACCAAAGGGTCTATCCATTTTGCCGGGAAAGGTAGTTACAGATACTTTCCAGGGTTCTTTATGAACCATAACCTACATGGGACCAATGAAGTTTTATAAAAAATTTTTATCACTCAACAAAAATCAGTTGACCTTGTCTGGGTTTGAATCCATTATCACCAGATACTGAGATCAGCAACTTACCCCAAGACCCACAGAGGTTGACATCAAATACTGTACATTAATATAAATTTAGTGGTAATGAAGGAAAACCACCTAAAAGGTTAGGCCTAGATTGGGACAAGCACCATTTTCTCTTAATTTCGTTTTACACTTTTCACACTTCCAACTTATTTATACATAAAACTCAAATTAATTTAAATTAATCACAGAAATTTCGATACAAATTGAAATTGTATAAGTTAATTTACCCTTGGTCGAAAACACTAGTTTACAAATCTGAATCTCAAGCATTTGGATCCCGAATCTTGGGAAAAATTATGAAAATAAGAGGATATATAAATGGAATAAAATAATATAAAATAGAAATAGTAACTAGAAGTTAACATTATTTCTAATAATCAACCATGGCCTAGACCAATAATTTATCACTTAACCAAATGTGTAAGGGGGGGTTGTTGGACCACACATAAAGGACACAAACCACTTTCTCAATTGCTTGAAAGATATTAAAAACAAAATTCCCACAGATGCATACTTGGTCACCATGTATTAGGGGTTTGCGAGCTTGGTGATTTTCTATTTTCATTCGAGTCGAGTATTCCTAAAAGCTCCAGAGTTCGATTCGAGTTCGAGTATAGGCCTATTCATGATTTTAAAAAGTTAAAGTATACTAAAACACATGTTCTTAAAATATGAATAACACTCAGTTTTATAAATAGTAAATACTTTTGAAAGAAAAAAAAAATTAACTAATGGAAATATCAGTTTTTAAATTAGAAATAACACTTAAGAAACACAATTCAAAAATGAGAGCAACACTCAAATAAAAATCTAATAAAAAAACAAATAATTAAAATGGTTTCAGCACTCATGTCTTTAAGGACATTGCACTATTTTGCCAGAATGTATGAATGTTATAGTGAATGGATTATAAGAAGGAATGTTAGCATTTAGTTACTGTACTATTTTTATTAACTATTATTCTATTATATTTCCTGTTAGTTCATAATTTTTTCCAAGATTCAGATTTGTAAAACATTGGATTTGACCCATTTTTAGCTGTAACTTCACATGGATTAGAACCAGGTGTACTCACGTTGTTTTTCTCTCTCTGAACCTCCAGCTCCTCACTCAATTTACTAGTCTCAGTCTTGTGGATGTTGAGCTCTGAAGTCAGGCTCTCAATGAGAGAGTCCTTCTGCTTCACACTGCAATGAGAGCATATGCAAGATAGGTTGACAAACACTCCATTTCTCATTAGAGAAAAAAAAACTGTTTATATAACCTTTGGCTAGATGTTTGTTTGAAGGAGAGGATTATGGATACCATGAAAACTTTTGCATAGTTTAAATGCAGGTATGATTAAAGTACTGGAGTAATTTAAGTATAGGATATTTAAGTAGAGTAAACTTAAGTACAAGCACATCTGCATTTTATATAAGAGGTATTTTTAAGATTGGCACAATCGCTTATATTAAACAAAGAAGAAATTAAAATGCTGTTATAAGGAAAGGATAAAAGATAATGGATTTAATTGTGTTTTTTGTATAGTTTTTGTATTATATGCTGTGCTGTTTATTTTGCGGAAGAGGTGTGTGCATACAAAGAATTTAAAAAAAACTTGACTGCTTTTTAGTATTCATTTGATCTTTAGACATTTTAATAGGCTAAGGGAGGTAGATTTTAGAAAAAAATATACTTGCATTTGTGTGAAGGGAAAGAATTTAGAAAAACCTACACTTATTAGCCCCAAAAGCAAAATCTAAACCATCCAGTTACCAGCAACCAGAATAGATGAGCCTGACAATTAGTAAGCATGCCCACTAATGTGGTTTACGAGGTATTATATATTTATGTGGGTTGTGTGAAATGTGTTTTTTCTCTAGCATACAACTTTAGTTAAAAGAGTAAATAGTATTACACTCATTCTTTTCATATTCAATAGGAAAAAACAAACATGGAAAACCCAATAAATCATATTTTTTTAACACTTTTCAACATTGATCAAATTTATGAGAGTTTTGTGTAGCTAAAATTTAAAATTATGTTACATACACAGTGTCGTGGTTGATGAAGGCCGCCTTATCCTCCTCAGGATAATTCAGGTCCCCGTTCTCCCGACCCTCGGCGGCCGGCCGCTCCGTCACTGCTGTCACCTGCGCAGCCAGGGACTCATTCTCCTCCCTCAACTGGGACACCTCATCCTCCAAGCCAGATAATGATGACACCTTTATAGACAAGTAAACAAGGTGTTTATGTCACATGATAACTCATGCATCTGAGGATTTACCAATATGACACCTAGAAACACTGAAATTTTGTAAAACATGATTTACCAACTCACATTAAAATGGCCATAAAAACATTTTAAAGCTCATTATGGTATTTTTGAATGAATAATAGATGCACCAAAATAAAATAACATTTTTATGAAATTGACTATTTGACCTTTAAGGCTATATGTCAATAAAAAATGTATTACACTATTTTAACATGCTATAAATAGCTATAAATATCTTGTCAAGGAAAGTGTGTGTGTGTGTGTGTGTGCACATGTACATGTCTGTGTGTGTGCACGTGTACATGTGTGTGTGTGTGCACGTGTACATGTCTGTGTGTGTGTGTGTGTGTGTGTGTACACAGTTCATGCATTATAAGGGGTAATACTTGCTATTTTATGCTTTTCGTGTACTAGTGTTAAGGTAAAGTAGTTAATTAATTGGGTTGAAATTTAGTCTATTTAAACATGTGTATGAAGTGAAACGAATATAATAATATGTTAGATAAAATTATTTATTAATTTATAAGCAATTTAAATAGTTATAAAAAATCATAATTTATAATCATATTTAATAAATTTTCTTTTTATACCTCGATAATATTTTACCTAATTTTATAGTATACAGTATTATTTTTAATTAATTTGTTTTTAGTCGAACTCTACTTTTTAGTTTTATTAATGTCACTCAATTGGCCATTGAAAAAATAAAAAAGAACTGCCTATTTTATGAATTATTATATTGTGTCAAGACAGTATCAGATTACCCATGACTCACACAAATAAGTGCAATCTGAAGATGACAGTGGGAGTGGCATTGATAGGTCTTTATTATAATATAGGCCAAGAGTGGGGATAGTACGCTTACAGTGAATTTTAAAAGGATATTTTCTTTGAAATATAACACCATCAAAATGCATTATTATTCACCATCAACACACTGATAATAAGGAAAGTCCAATATTAAGATTAATTGTTTGTAGGTTTTATAGTAGGTGGAGGTTAGTTAGGCTTCTATATATTTGGGATGTTAATAGTATGTTGACCCCCCTCATGGGGTAACATTAAGCAAGACGTTAGACCCTTTGGTTTATTTTCCAATGGTGGGGAGGTTGGGAGTTGAATCCTAGCTGAGTGTGATGGGTGATTTTATTTTTCTAAATGTTTTCCTACTCTCCCGCTACACAAATATGAATTCTATAACTCAACCTTAATTATCATCGATACCCTATTAGGGTAAAACAAGTGGATAGACCAGATGATAAGACAATAAAAAGGTAGGCCTAATTTGTTTAGGATGCCTCAACAAAAATTTAAAAATGTAATCCTATTTAAACTGAATCGTACATACAGTAGTAATTACTAACCACATTAATACGAGTTGCAGGCCTATGAAATATTGCAGCCAAAACTGGTAAACCAAAATAAGCCCTAGCTTAATGTTTACATGTTGTTTGGTTTAGGCCTAGGTTTTTTAATCATGAAAATTTTACTAAATATATCTGAAACCAATAATTAATTAGTAGTTATACCTAGTTATCCTAAGTGAATAAATTGCATACAACTCATTATAAAGAAATATATTATCCTTATATTCTTAATCACTTAACTAAAGTCTCAAGAATTCCCTTTAAAAAAAAGATGCATTCTATTATTTTTAACAATCCAAATCACCCTTTCGTTCACTTTATTGTTAACCTTAGTAGGCTGACTGGGTCTAAATACCCATTTTTTTGACATTTGAGTTGTCGAAAATATTCTGTGTAAACACTATTTTTGGGAGTTCTTGAACGCTTTCATTAACTTTAAATAACTAGTTTTATTTTATAAGATCTGCACACAATATATTACTCTTGTTCCAGTATCAACACAAATATCGATATATGAAGAATAAAGAAAGCAATAGGTCGTAAAGCATACATATTACAAAAAATTATGTAAGAGATTTATTAAATTAACCTAGGTTAAATCTTTCTTGCAAATAATGTGAATTGTGATCAGCTGTTTGGGAAAATAAAAATATATGAATAATGTTCACTCATGAATACCAGCATTCTTGAAATAAATTTACCTAATTTATAGCCTCTTTAACATCTTAAAAGTTAATATTCTTTGGAAAAGAGTTACCAACTGTTGACGCAAACCGATTTTATTCTGGGTGTTGATGCAAGAAGCAAAATCGAAGCTAAAACTAGCAAACAATACAAAGTGTGGTGGTCATAATAACCCAAACACTATATTTTCCTCAAAAGTGAAGTTAACTAGCGATAGCAACTAATTTTGCGTCAAATGGTCACAATAGCCCTGCAGGTGTGTTGGCTCATAATCTGCTGATGTTGGATGTTCATGGGATCAGGCAAACCAGTAGTTCATTGGCTAATGTTGTATGTTCCAGGGGTCAAGCTACTAGTGGTTCATAATTTACTAGTGTTGAAAGTTCCAGGGGTCAGGCAACCAGCCACTGGTTTATAATTTGCCAATGTTGGATATTCCAAGGGTCAGGCAAACCAGTAGTTCATAATTTGCTAATGTTGTATGTTCCAGGGGTCAAGCTACCAGTGGTTCATAATTTACTGGTATTGGAGGTTTCAGGAACTAAGCTACTAGTGGTTCATAATTAGTTATACATAGGAACATCACCTCTGTGCATTCAGTCGCGTCCCAATTTTCAAATATTGTGAACCAGACCATCGGCGGTCTAGTCTAACACAAGAACGACACCTTATACAATGCGGCCACAAAAGCAGGTCTACTCTAATCAAAGTTATTAAAATATATTTTTGTCCAACTACATAATTTATAAATCTAATTTTCAATACAATAAGCCCATTTCAACAAACTTAAGATGTAGATTATTTTAAAATATTAAAGTCTATGTATTTTTGCAAACTGAAGTCTCAACTCCCTGAGACAGAATAAGATCAAAGTTAAACCATTCAGTGAAAAAATCACAAAGCGACAAGTTATGAATATAGCAATGAAGTGTTGATAAATAAAGGGAAGAATAGTGGCAGTTTTTGCGGAAGTTATTTACAAACATGTGAGACTAGATCTAGCACAGTACGTACTTGTTGTTTTGCTGTCGTCGCACTCTCTCTCTTATAATACAAATGCATGTATATTTCCTCTAAAATTATGCCTTCTTCATCCCTTATTCATTAGCATGTGTAAAAATATAGTCCAAACAGGTAATAAAGCCCAGTGAAAAATATTAGTTAAATTTCTACTCTAACGCTCATTTTATGAAATAAACAATGTAGTTTGTTGGTATCATCGTTTCCTTTTGGAAGTATTTACAGGCACAGTTAAGAGCTAGCCATGGACATCTAACATTCTAGCCAACCCAAATGGTACCACAATGTTGGAAGAAAGTACCTGGTGAGTGAGATGCTCGTTATCTTCCCGCAGCCTTTGCACTTGCGCCTGTAGCTGCTCCAGGTCAGACCCTAGGCGCAACCTTTCCGCCTGAATCTCCTTTGTCTTCTCGTAATCGTGGTGCTGCAAGGCAGTCAACTGGTGTTCCACTTCAGAGCGCGCATGATTCGAGTCCTGAAATAGGTACATAATAACAGAAGGTAGCTAGCTAAAGTATGTACAGCAACCCTTGGTGCCAGCATGCATTTCATGATCGCTCTGCTTCAATCATGTTTCCAGAAGGAAGCCGTTTGGTTCAAGTAAGCATGCATTTCTTTTTGAAGTAAATTCGCATATTTACACAAATTTCAGTAAAAATCCAGAGCTTATAGGGTTGTTAAAATATTTCTTTATGGATGAATTAGGATGAATTGGTACAGCTCATTGTCATTCAAACCAACCTGCGAGTTAAGCAGACTATTGGTATCAAACAAGAGAAAGGGTAGTTGAAACGTCAAACTTGGGATCATGAGTGGGAGGAGACCAAGGCTGAAGAGTTCAAATGTTTTATTTGATTGATTATTTTATAAGGTATTGTTCAAAAACCAACAACTTCAAGGTTTGTTCCTAAGAAAAAGTGGGCCTCACACAAAATTGGAAAGGAGACAAGTAACTGCCATTCACAATATGTGCCATACTTTGCTTTGAAAAGTGCCATACTATGAATAACTTTTATAATAATGTAAAATGCCTTAGTGCATAGCTGGATAAGCTTTATATAAATAAGTTATATTAGTTATTTTTGCTCTTCTAAAAATGTAAGAAAAAATAATTAGTTATTTAAATTTTTGTAAAAATATACTCAACGTAGAGCAAATTAACACTCGGTTAAGGGGTTTGTATTCCAATTAAAATGTAAAACCACATTGGTGTTTGTTCGCGCATTAAAAATTCAATTGAAAATGAGAAACAACATTGGGGTTTGTTAGTTTAGACCATTTCATTGTATATCATCAGCAGTTGGCAACCTATGGCCAGTGTGCTGGATCTGGCCTGCCAACTGATCTTATCTGTCCTGCAAAAGATTGAGTAAATAAAAATTTGTGTTCATAAAAAGAGAGCTATAACTAATTACTAGAGGTGTGAAAATACACAAAAATTTGAGTATAATTTGAGTTTTAATGGCTGCTCCAACGCCACAAATTTACAAAAGTCGAAAAATTTTATTACTCAGGATGTTCAATCTTTTTCTAAAAATACCTAGTTTAGTTAGTTTTTGTTAGAGAAAGATCACTGAGAGCCAAGTGAACAGAACAAACAAGATAACACAATTAAAACAAACATCAGTCAGCACAATAAAATTACAAGTAATGAAGTCACAGATGTCCGCCCCAAGCTTATACCGGGCATGAATCGACTGTGTATTGTCTGTTAAAGATACACATTGCACATGCTCAAAGATGGCTACACTAAACAACCACTTGTCATAAAAGAATACCAACATTCCAACAGTTTTATTCAATTTTAAGATAGAATCGTAGCAATTTGTCTCTCTTAATATTTCCTTTTGTCTAACTAAAAAAAATTGTACAATTATATAAAATTTATTTAAAAATTTGAATTTTGGAGTCAATAATTTTTTCACAAAAAAATGTGATTCTAAAAACATTATGTTTCTACTTATTTATGGTTTATGCAAGGATCTATTGGTCGAAATAAACTCAACTTTAAATATTTCCTCTACAAGTATTCTTTTATACCAATCAAAACTCTAAAAAAACTTGTTTCAATTCAAACTCTACTTGTGGAAAATGCACCGTTACTAGTTACTATATAAGAAAAGTAATGTTGAGATTTTTGCTCGATAGCTTTTTCAAACCAGTCAACATTTTTTAAAAAACCCTATGATCCGCGATACCAAAAAGGTTGCCAATCCCTGCTGTATATGAGCAGGTGTCTAAGCCTGGCCACTGTGTCAAGTATATAATGCTAGCACACACAGTTATGAAAGTAAACTATAATTGAAACGTAGCAAACCTCCAGTTGGCGCGTGATCTCCTCTGCTCTGACTGCTACTTCTTGTAGGTGTGCCAACTGCTGGGTTATTCCATCACGCTCCAACTGTGCATCCCTTAACTGCACAGCCAGCGATGCATTCACATTCAGTTGCTCATGGAGTTGGGCTTGCAGTTGGCCCACCTGTGCTTTATAGGCACCCTCTGCCTGTAACACAGTCCATGATGTCACAATGAGTAGTCTGTTAAATGCCAAATAGTGTATTTACATTTGTTGATTACTAGTAAAGTTGGGTAGAATCCACATCTTAGTTTTATCTGTGATACACAAATTTTAATCTAAATCAGAATCTAGGATTTTTTTTAAAATAGGAGGATATATAAAGCAGAAGTCTTAACTAAATGTTAACATTCAATGAGTCAGCTAAGTGTCAAATGAATGGTCTGGGTTTTGGTTTACAAGATTATCCTATAGCTGTGTTGGGGCTAAACTACCAATAAGCATCAAAAAAGTTTTAAAAAAACTCCATTATTCTCACCCTCTCCTTTATTTGAGGTGTTAAACGTGCACTTTCTGAATTCTGGCTGATTATATCAGCAATAAGAATTTCTATGAGCAAGATCAAAAGGGCCTACCAATTTTGTCGGGAAAGGTATTTTCACATACCTTGCAGGATTCTTTTGCATGCCCCAATAGACAAGGGATATACAGCTTTCCTTCTCCTCTGAAGGAAGCCGTGCTACATATTTTTATCACTCAAGAAAAATGTGTCGATCGCAGCCAAGTTTATACCCACGAACATTGGGTCTTGAGGCAAGCACTTTACTCCAAGACCAATGAGATCAACAAACAGTCCAATTAAGAGTTTGAGAAAATATATTTATTTTTTTACTCTTTAATCCTCCCATATTTTCTCAAATCCTCAAATCTCAAATACTGTATATTTAAGAATTCAACAGTTTCATCCCTTATTAGCTATGCAACCTTCTAAAGGAAGAAGTACCTAATTTAAAAAAAATGTGTTTATGACTCAATGATTTCATACCAAATGAGAAATAAATCCCACTTCTAGCAGTGCCAGAAGAAAATGACACTTGAAAGCCATAGCTTAGTGTCCAAAAGATTGTTTAGAAGCCGGTCCTTGTGAACGCGAAGGCAGACTACAACATATTGTGGAAACAGTTCAAACCTAGTGTCTTTAACAAAATTATCATGGAGGAAACCTGCATCAACAATCACCCATTATAAGGTATCACTCTTCAATAGGCTGAATTGTTTGTTACACAGAGGTCGAGGTTTTAATTCTAGTTAGGTGTACTGCAGGTGATTTATTTTAAATAAATTATATCTATCTCAACCTCCATCCAACATATTAGGAAAAAATTCTTCTAAATTCTACCTAGTTCATTCCTACTCTATTTGTGCAATTTATAGTTAAGTTGGATTATAAGAAATTTGAAGCTACGACTGGCCTAGCAAGCCGGTAGTGGAAAATATGTGGCTAACATTGACCCAGGACACAGGATGGAAACAGAAATGGTTGTAAAAGCAAAACTAAAGACTGTATTAATGTATCAACATCAAAATGACACTCTTAGTTACGTGTACATCTAAAGCCCTTAACAAACATAACTAGCAAGTGTTTTGGACCTCCTGATTATAGTGGATTACCAACAACTAAGAAGCTTGCTTGATAGCACAGTAAATGTCTTGTGAAACCGGACATAATTCTCTCTACAAGTAATCCAGCTATTTACACTCATACAATATGTTAAATAGAGCATAGATTCGTCTAAGCCCGGTATTAAACTGGCGCTGGCTTTATAATTAAGCACTGCTATTGAAACACTCAACATAATAATATTTAGGCAGTAATAAGAATAGCCCCTAAACAGAAAATGGATGGGTCAGAACTGGAGTACCATGCGTACCTCACTGAGGCGTGCAATGTGCAGTTCAAGTTGCTGCCGCTGAGCGAGTATCTCCTGTTGGAAGACTCCTTGAGTCTGATCCTTTTCCTGCAGCTGACAAAGCAGGATATGTTCCTCGTTGTATTTTGATTGAAGCTAGAACATTGCACAAAAATATTTATAAACATTTTGGAAATGTGTGTTATACAGGGATTTGTTCTTAGCCCCTTTAGATTAAGAGCCTAGCTCATCAACAATTAACTTTGATATTAGATTAATGATTATTGATTACGGTTAAAAAAAAGTGTGTGTGTGTGTGTGTGTGATGTGGAATTTTCTGAATTATTTACTTGATAGCAGTGAAATTGGGATTAGTTTAAAAAACATGATTTAATTTTTTTTAATTGCTTTGTTATTTTTGAATACATTGTTTCATTGATCTCAATTAAACTATTTTCTAATTAAGACTCTAGGCTACCTCACTCTGATGCGACACCTGGTTCCAGCTGTATTATCCACTTAAATACAAAATATTTATTCAGTTAGACAAATTAGCATGCCATTGCTCGACCAAGAGAGCTAGCGAGATTATTGTACCAGTAGGTTGTAAAGCGCCTGCCAATAGAGCAGTTATCATGCCAAACAAGATAGATATTTTCTCTATGAATGAAATGTAGTGCAGGATCTTTTTAAATACAAGCAACCACACAATGCTAGTTGCCAGCTGTCCTAACTGGACCAGCTATCACACAATGCTAGTTACCTGCTGCCCCTGTCGGAACAGCGATCATCACAATGCTAGTTACCTGCTGCCCCTGTCGGACCAGCGATCACACAATGCTAGTTACCTGCTGCCCCTGTCGGACCAGCGATCACATAATGCTAGTTATCTGCTGCCCTTGTCGGACCAGCGATCACATAATGCTAGTTACCTGCTGCCCTTGTCGGACCAGCGATCACACAATGCTAGTTACCTGCTGCCCCTGTCGGACCAGCGATCACATAATGCTAGTTACCTGCTGCCCCTGTCGGACCAGCGATCACAGAATGCTAGTTACCTGCTTGCCCCTGTCGGACCAGCGATCACACAATGCTAGTTACCTGCTGCCCCTGTCGGACCAGCGATCACACAATGCTAGTTACCTGCTGCTCCTGCCAGACCAGAGATCACACAATGCTTTTTGTTACCTGCTGCCCCTGCCACACCAGAGATCACACAATGCTAGTTACCTGCTGCCCCTGTCGGACCAGCGATCACACAATGCTAGTTACCTGCTGCTCCTGCCAGACCATAAATCACACAATGCTTTTTGTTACCTGCTGCCCCTGCCACACCAGAGATCACATAATGCTAATTACCTGCTGCCCCTGTTGGACTAGTGCCTGCTTCTCAGCAGAGGCTGCCTCTGTGGCCAGCTGCAGCCTTGTGATGAGAGTTTGCACCTCACTCGTCTTGGCCGTAAGACCCTCCTCCAATTGGCGGCACATCTGTGTGAGTCGGGACCTCTCTGAATTCAGCTCAGACCGCAACTCCCGCAGCTTGCTCTGCACAGCTTGTGCTGCCTCTTGTTCTTCGGCCAGTGCCTTTTCCTTCTCTGCCAGCTGTTTCTTCAGCTTCACCACCGGGTCTTGGCGGCCCTGCACACAACACATGTATTCTACAATTATTTCTCCAACATTGCTGCTACTGCCAGCACAATATGAAAAGAGTAACAAACTCTAAATGAAGTGACTCAATTAGTTACTGTTTTGGAGTAGTTTATTTAACTATTATCTTGGTTTATTACGCTGATATTGCAATAGGTTAGTCTCAAAAGAGCCAAAAGTCATATTGTATAATGAACCCCCTCCACTTACTTGGCCCTAAATGATATTAACAACAGTGAATCCCATCAAAAGTGTCAGTGATGGCTAATAAAGTTAATTTTAAGTTATTACACCCTACTAAATATCTTATTTTTTCTTAGGAAGCCAATGGATAATCATCCCCTAACTACTCTGTACAGGAAACAATGTGTGTGATTGGAGGAATAATAAATGTGAAGGAATGAGAGAATATTTAGCAGGTGAAATATCATGAAGCCAAGCATATATCCACAAACCATCGCTGAGGTCTGGAGGGATCCACCTTGAGTCTGTTCATGATAGGTTTTTACATGTATGACAGTTCAAAAATCATATATCTAAGTTTTGGGTTGCCAACAATTCTCTCAAACAATTTCATTATTTTTAATCATTTCTTTTTACCCAATCCGAAACAATATTTTAAACATAATTAAAAGTACTTATTCTTCATCTTGGAATGCAATCTATGATGTGTAATATAGTGCATATTTAATACCTTTTAGTGCAGGCTTCATATTTAGTTGGAAAAAAGAAAACTTTTTTTTTTAGATATAATACATTTTATAATTATTTTATTGTATTTCAAAAAATTTAACTGAATAAAATATCTTTATCCTCTGCGTGGGTGGATCATTGTAAACAACTTATTTTCGGCATGTGCAATCACAAGGTTTAAATTTGGGACCATTTTAAAGCTATGTTTGTTAGAACTTTTATGAAAGTGCTGGGAATAGTAAATTTTTTTAAAGTGAAATAAAATGATAAATATGTCTTGTGCCTGACCTCAAATGAATATAAACAATATTGGCCTACATTACTGTGGTTAACTATCACATTCATATGTTACTATATGTTTTCGTTACAGTTATCAAAAGTGATTGTGGTCAGCTGTTGGCATAGAGATACATTAGGAACTATTTCTAGTAACCTTTTGAGCTGCCATTCAAGTAAACTAAGGTTGTGAATGTAGTATAGGTTTTCTTATCAATGGGGCTTGGATGTTTTGGTTTTTTTATTATAAACTTTATTTTAAACCTGAACATTATAGAAACATATGTTCATTACAAAAAGTTTTATTTTTATTTTGCATATTTAGGACTCTTTCACTTTTAGGATAAGTTTAAGCCATATTTAGGACATACAGTATCTATTTTAGAATATGTTACCAAACAATACTGGCTAGTCAGTTAATGTTCTTTCAAATTTCTAAATAAATAATATTTAAAAAAAATTATATTGAATATTTAAACTAGTTAGGCTATACAATATTTTCAGACAGCTTTAGTTAAGTATATTTGAAAAAGCCATTATTATATTTTTAGATAATATCTTTACTTTTTAGGGCATATTATGAAATCTTAAGGGCAAGCTTGGATGCATATTTCACATTATCTTAGGATGTGAACATCCAAGCCTGATTTATGACCTTCAGGAAGAAATTATGTTCGCAGAGGGAAACAAAGGCTCTTACCTCGTACCACTCCGAATGCTCATCATTGGGGCCCTGTTGCTTGTTGAGGAGCAAGTCTATGAGGATCTGCACCTCAGAGCGAGACAGCTCTGCCTTGCGCACCAATGGCACAAGAAGAGACACATTTACACCATCCCTGTCTCCGCCTGGAACAACAAGACACACATATATGTAGCATCGGAGTACCTGAGATGTTGGTTAAATTTATCCACACATCAAATGTGAATTACTCTCCAAAGGTTCAGGAAAGTAGGAAACTGCTCTCATTCCTAGTGACACCTAACTGTGTCCTAGAAACTGTAAATTTCCGAAGCTTAGGTTGAGTGGCTGGTTATAAAGTATTCAGTGGAATATTCTGAGAAAAATTAATAGATATGATGTACTCTAAAAGTTGCAGGGGAGATTTGGGGACCGAGGACACTCAACCATCGTTGCCCAAGAATATCAAGGGATTATTTCAAGGGATATATTTGAAGATGTGTTCATATAAAACAGTGGTTCTTTAACATTTATTATTTCCCTTTAACTGTATGCTATCTTAGAAAGTTTTTAGCCCATCCTCTTCCACTCCCATATTCTCTCTTTTTTTATTTATCCATAACGATGATTACCATCCACTCAAAATGTAATATAAGTAACTCCATGATGTCAGCCCACATTCTGGCTATACCTACAGAGTGGCTACCAAACTGTTTGGCAAATTAGTGTCAATTCTTGCGGCTTTATATACCGGAGCCACTACTACTTTATTCGTGTAGCTCCTTATTTATCCACCCTAGGCTGAATCTAACCCGTTCCAGACCCACTGCTTCCCAGATAATCTGAACACGCCGATAATTAAACCCGGGACCTCTGGGTCTGTAGCCAGAACCTATGACCACTAGACCACATAGGCGATCCTCAAATTATAATGATATCTAGATGGTTAGATATTTAAGTAAATATTAATGTGGGACTAAGAGTGGTATGGGCACATTTCCAAACGAATAAGAGAAACCGATCCTATTCAATTATCCTAGTGTAATTAAAAGCATACAGTTAGCAGTACTCAAAGCAAACAATCATAATAAGAGTAAAATGATGTGATACATTGATCAAGCGTCCATCAGATCTTGGTGAGAAGGAATTAGGTGGATTGCCCAACTCACGTTGCAATTAAAAATATCTTATAAAGCCTAACTTAATCTCACACAATGCTGCTTGGAAACAAACGAGTCTCCCAACTTGAGAATGTATGCTCCAGAAGCTATTTAGATGCGTAAATTCTGACTAACATAGGGGAGATTATTTTGGACTATTAATATTCTATCCCTACATCAATGATTTATTGCTAAGATATTTACACATATCTTTTGTTGTAAGCAGTGGTGCACCCAAGGGGGAGAGGGGCAAACAGGGTATTGGACCCCCTTCCTCCTCTTTCCCCAACACCTCAAATAATGTTAATAGAAATTTAAATAATATTAAGTATAACGAACATTGAAGATGTGTTGAATGTATATGCTGCATTTTAAGACCAGGCTTCAGACTTAAGCCTAATATTCAAAATGTTTACCGTTGCACACAAAATTGACAATTGAAAAAATATACAAATAATAGTTTCGATACCATTTGTATTATTTAAACTACTTAATTGCTATAAAACTATTCAAATTTATTTATAAAAGCATTAGATATTCGTAAATATTCTCGGCCTTCAGGACTTAGCAGGCTGTGCAACCCCAAACCCGCTCTCTCCATCAAAATGCCATTCTAGCTACAGCCTTGATTGAATGCCTCCCCCCAAAGTAATGAGCTGGGTGCGCCACTGATTAAGTAGATTATAAGAAAACATATTTTATTTTACCTTTTCCTTCTAAATCATCTTGAAATGGTGAACTCACACTCCTGACTTTTGGGATTCTTTGATGTATAATTATATAAAATCAGAATGACTAATAAGTCATTAATGTAAAACAAAAACTAAAATAACACTATTAAAACTCCACGGTCTTTTCTACTAAAGAAAAACAAGAATTACCGTCAACAATGGTTAAAGTAACCTTGAACCACCTTACACCCCCCGCCCTATTCCCTACTCAATCAGTGGTGAAATACCTAAATTTGAAAGAATGGTTAAATGTTTGCCAAGTACATGATAATACATGTGACTAGACTACCTAAACATAAATCAAAGTATTTAATTAGTGTATAATTTAAAGCTTGTTACATATACTATTATTTTACAATTAAAGGGCAACCTGGTGGTCTAGGGGTAAGGTGTCAGACTTCAATGCTGGCGGCCGGGGTTCAATCCCCGGTCCCGGTATAAATTTATCTGATTACCAAACCCTTCCTTCCCCTCTGACAAGACATCTTGTGAATGTGGGGAATGCCAGGCCTCCACCGTGGTTTTAGGTCCTCCATTTCATCTCACAATCACCCTACCATTACACATTAGCGTAAGTGCATATAACCCAAACGGGTAGTAAGACGCGGTGATAATAATAATAATATAATTAATTTTATATTTATTTTATGTATTTTTACTTAAACTATACTAAGTTAGCTTAATAAATCAATAGTGATCTTGAATCTTTCTTCAATAGTTGGCATTGGCCAATTACTTATGGGCGAGTGGAAAATAATGTGTTGCCACCCCCTAGACATTAGAGCCTACCTAGCTTGCGTTGCGTTTTTCAAGTACAGTAACCCCGTGGCTTCTTTGGTGCTGACTGACAGCTCACAGCTGACTTCTGACAGACAACATTTAGGTATATAAATAAATTTTGACTGTCAGAAGTGACAGCTGCTAAACACATGTTTTTGAAGATCATATGGTTCGGCATAGGGATACATAATTTGGTCTGGTAACTTTTCAAAGCTGTCAGCTAAAACCAAAGAAGCCATAGGGCTACTGTAGCAAGCCCTGGGTTTCCTATTGTGCAAAGTAGAACCTTTTGGAAGAATTACTTAAAACACAGTACTCTTGGAATATGAATCAATATTAGTTTTAAAATTAATAATTCATTATATGTATATTTATTAACAATTTAAACATTAGTGTCTACACAATTCACACAGACAGCATTGAATTAAATAAAAAAATAGTCCATATCATTTTGGATATGTAGCACAGGACTAGCATACCTAGAGAATAAGCCACTAAAAGTGTTCTGTCTACAGTTAGGTTAAGTAAATTTGTTGGACATGTGCTGAAAAGGCTTTTGTGCTCAGAAATAATGTTAAATATGGTGGTATTATAATTGATGAACTTTAATTTATACATCTTAATATTGTTTAGAAAAATTATTTTCAGATTAATGTTTACACAAATAATGTATGGGTATTGAGATTTAATTTTGTTATTATTTGAATACTATTTTAGTAAAAATACAAAATAACATAGGTGCATCTAATGGTTTAGTGATATAAGGGTGCCAATGATTCTTTGAAAGGAAAGGGTAGTGGTTTAATGAGGTAGTTTTCATGTGTTTAAATATTATAAGTTTCTTCAAGTAGTTAAACTTAATAAATGGCAATTGCCACGCAATCTAAGAATTTGTAATTGAAACTGTTTTACACACTTCTAGCCCCAACAATGTAGTTACATTTCTACTAAACTACATTACATATCTCAACCCCTTAACTTAAGCTTTTAATAGCTTACAAATTTATGTTAAATTTTTACCTGCTTGTGCAGCTATGTAAATTTCAAATTATTATTCATATGAAAAAATCTAAAGTAGTTAGATTAATTATTGTGACAATAACTCGACTTATCAGCTCCAAACAAAATATCGTAAAGGATTTAGTAATAAATCAATTTCTAAATTATACTGTATTTATAGTGACTATAGTTTAAATCTACAGGGGCATTAAGAGTATGCTGCAAAAAGGGCTAAGGGTATGAAAGGGAGGATGAGGAGTGCAGTTTGATATAAGACACCAGTGGCCTGTCAATGAAATGTGTGTTACTTGTAGTATACAGCTGTTGTGAGTGACACCACATGTTGCAGACATGACACACATGCGCCAACACTTGGCAAACAGAGGCGACTTAACAAGTATTCCCACAACAGAAACGAGTGTTTTATGAGCCTCTCAACATACAACTAGAGAAGCTGAATGACGAGGGTGGGGGGGCGGGGAGGAGCAGGATGTTTCAGCAAGATAAAAACATGGCATTTACAAAGCTTCAACAGAGTGGTTACACTTCAAGCAGGCAATAATAATGACCCAGGGGAAACGTAAAGCCTTTTTTAAGGTTTCTCCAGCCCCCCAACCCAATAAGGTTTAGGTTAGGCAAATTTTAAAGTAGTTTTCTCCTTATGGTTTAAAATAATTGACACGCCTTAGTATTGGCATTTTATTCAGTAGACCCAACCGGGATTCGAACCCTGATCTCCCAGTCATCAGAATGCCAGTATAGTACGAGAGCGACGCCTTAGACCGTTTTTTTTAATTAGTTAAGGAAATAATTTGAGATATACCCTAATTTTATTATGAATGGACATAATGTGATAGCTAGAAAAAGTTCCTAAAGTCGACAATTTTGATAATCACTTTAAGTTAAGAATGAATACAAGCCCAGTGGGTTAACTATATAATTGTGTGAGAATATAAGGAACTAAATTATCTGGCTCAAATGCTCTACTTTTCCATACATTTCGACAGGCGTTAATTTGAATAGCTGTAATCGAAGCTTAGGCACTATATCTGAGCTCCGTGTGAAGTTCGTAACTTCAGAAAATACTAAATAGTGAGCGGGGTGTCCCCTAATATCAGATGACTGAACCTGACACGGAGACACTCGATACTATCGCTTCGGGGAGAAAAACAGCCCAACCTGTCTGCGTGGCTCAGTAGACGTTTTAAGTTCATAAAGACAGAGAAAACTATATTAGGCATGGCACACAGTTCAGCCTGAAAGCTAACAGTAGCCGATAAAACTATGGCTCTCTTATATGCTGCACCATGGTGTCCCTGTTAGAATAAGCTTGCTACCTTTAATAGGGCCACTATTCTGTCAGTAAAGTAATAATACTGGTAGTCTGACTGTTCGTGTAGGGGCAGTACTGATGGCCAGACTTACGAAAATACTGATGTGATCCGAATGTTCTTATAACATCAGTCTCGTAAGAGGTGGGGGAGACTGACGGTTCGACTGGCCGTGTGCGCGCGCGCTCGTCAGTACTTCATTCTGTCTAATAGCAAACATGGAATGCAGTCTGCACACGCATTTTTCTTATCATACATGTTGTTGCACGTTGCATGCAGGAGCTGAGACTGATAAAAATAATGATACGAAGACTGACCTTGTACTGTCTCGTTGTAAGTACTGATGCATACTGACAGTCAGATTGTCATTCTTAGGACTGACTGTCTGATTGATCGCGTAGAGACCCTAGCTTGCGCCCCTTCAACAAACCACTAAAACTTAAGTGTTACTTGGTCTGGGTGTTTGGCTTAAAGTATTTTTTATGATAAATAGTTTGCACTGTATCTTACTACTAGTTCCATTTATTTACGGGTATGAAGGTAAAATCTAGAATAAATATGCCCACATTTGTGTGGAGAATGAGCGGGGAAACACTTTGGATAAAAACCACCTTCACTATACACGGCCGGGATTCGAACCCCCGTTCACCCATCCATCATACCCCCATCATTGACAAAAAAAAGAAAGACTAAATATACAGCCATAAAGAAAGCGATTTTGAGCGCTTATCGGCATCAAGCGTAAAGAACCGGTTACACGAAGCCGCACCGCACCACATTTTGGCCGGTGGAATGCTATCCTATCCACGTTTTTAAATGCAAGTGGTTCACACGACTCCGCACCGCACCGGCACGGACAAATCGTCGAGAGAGTATAGCTCCGCGGTGCGGACCGTGTAGACACCTACCACCGGAAATAAAGGTTCGGGAGTTTCCGAACTGTTTTCATGCTAACCCCAAAGCACTATAGGGATGGGCGAAACAGTGATTTTACTATATCTATGATCACAATGACCTTGATTTTAAAAGAGCAGTGATTCATACGAACTGGAGGCAGAAATTAACACAACTTCACCCGTCTTGATAGTTCTAACTCGACTGACGGGCGCGATGCTGCGTATGGTCATATACCAACATGGAAAATTAAACTATGGCGTATTGTAAAACTATTTCTAAAATACTTCAACAAGTTGATGACATTTAAGTAAATGGCAATTTATGGGAAATGGTTGGGGTCACCCAGCTATGCAGCCGGCTCCTTTTCCCAATAAGCCATGTGTCCCGAGTTAAACCAATACCTGTCATTTCTCTAATGCAGCTGTTCCCAAAGTGTGCTCCGCAAAGATATCGGAAAGAATAATAATTAAAATAAATGGGACAAGATCTCAAAACTGTGAATTTGTGTGGCCATGAACTGCGCACATGTAAGTATTAGGTAGAAATTATTTAGCTTCTGTAGCGTGTTGTGAAGCAGAGTGGGTAGAAAGTCTTCAGGCCGAAGTATATGTCATGCGTCACCTCAGTTTTGCCCGCTCGAACCTTCTAGAAAACATGCAACACATCGAGAACGTCGATGAAGCACACAGAGTGCACTCGACGAAACCAGACAGAGACTCGAAGGTTCCAGCTAACTCCATTTCTTCGAGAACTTCACCGTGCTTTCAGATATGATTGTTAGCTTCGACACATTTCCAGAATTTTCTGGGAAGTTTTGATTCCATATTAAAACCTCGTTTCTCTTAACACCTCCAGCCTCCAATTAGTTGCAGTTCAATCAGTATTCAGTCGAAAGTAGAAACTAATCAAGTCGCGTTGTAGGGTTATTTATTTATACTTGGGGTATGTGTTTTAAAGTTAAGCGGTTTTTTTAAACAACACGCCGATATAACTTTTCGGGTCTTCTCTTTACAGAACGAAACACATGACTTTTGCAGATTTTTTGTAGCACCTACGTAGGGATTCAGAAAAATCACCGATTTCCTTTCAACAGAGCTGGCTGAAATCAAGATCCTTAAAAAAAACTCAGTGACAATGCCTCCAGTGGGCGGCGATAAAGTACAAGCGTTTTGAAAATCAAGTTTTGGTCGGAATCAATGAAAAATTGAAATCTATACAGTTTGCCAAAGGTAAAAGAATTTAGAGAACTATCTATACTCCGATATACTTGGATATATCTTAAATACGTTTCACGTTCACCTGCTAAGTTTGCTTGATAGTTTCAACTGTTATTTTCCGAAAGAACTATAAGAAACTTTTGGGTTGTAGAGCCATGCTCTGATGTGATGGAAAAGCGGTATGAATGTTTTATTAATATGACATCATATTCTGCAATAAAAGATAATTTTGCAACTAAGAGGTCACTATTCGAATTTTATTGTCAGCTAAGAGACAAATTTGAAGTTTTGTCGATAAAGCAAAAATCATCGTTTTGCCCTTTGCAACAACTTAAGTAAATCAGAATTCTCTGGCTATGTGGCTACTAAAACAAAGTACAGACCCCGTCTCAATACAGAGCCAGATATTCGGTTGCAGCTGTCCTAAATTTAACCAGAAATAGCCACGTTGTCCAAATCAAAACAGTCCCATCCCTCTCGTAAAAATATAAGTTTGCTGTCTATACTTTATCATGTTGTTTATTCCAAGTGACTATTTTTTACGGCTGTGAAAATGATTTTAAATACCATATCTATGTGGGTAACATATTGTGGATTTACAATACCTGCTTTGAATTCGTTCTCAAATGTGTTTTGTTACTTTATGCTTTTTGTGGTTGCTTTTCATTTATGTAGTTTAATAACATTTCGAATGAAATAGAACTTTATGTTTAACCTGCCCAAATGCTTAAAAAATTGTTTCAGCCGTGAATACTGCCGTCATTCGGTTTAGTAACTATGTAGGTGCTATGTGAAAATATTGTTGCCCTTATGCCAAAGACACGTATGTACAAAAGTGGGTTTTTAAGAAAACGGTATTTAGAGTTCAATTTTTCAGCTACAGTACTTCCAATGGGAAAAATTAAGCTTGGATTCAAATTTGAAAAAATAATTCGTGCTTTTGTTCTACGATGAAATATCGACTAATAACCTTAAAGATGCAGTTATGTAAAAACAGCAAAAAATACACATATACGTGACTTAGGTATCAGGGCAACGATAGTGCTCCGTGACGAATCTCTCCCCTGAAAAGTGTTCCGTGAATTGAAAGGTTTGGGAACCGCTGCTCTAATGTATATAATATATTGCCACGATCAATGTATAGTACGATTTTGGTAGGAAGAACAGTAGAAGTTAGTTACTAAAGTTAGTAAAACAAATTTAATATTTTCATACATCAAGTCATGTTATCTGGAGTTGTCACTTTTGATAAATACAATCAATACCTATCAATTAAAACAAATAATATAGTAAAATGTTATCAATGTTGGCTGTAAAACAATATGTTTGAATTTTCTCTACTGTTCTTCCTACCAAAATCAGGGTATAGCACAGGACGGGTAAAGTGACCGAGACGGAAGGTTAGGGTTCAATCCCTAGCTATTTTAACCCTTGCTCTCGGTAACACCACAGGTAAAATTAGCGGCAACCAAGGCAATGACACGTTAGGACTAGGAGATCCCAGTTATAGGAGTTTCTAGTTAATGCCCAAGTGGGGCCCAAAGTAATTAATGTCAAGAGGTGGTTGGGTGTAGCTGTCCCAGGTCACAGTGACCTTGGAAGGCCAATCAACCAGTCCAACAGTAAGGACCAATAAAGACTGGTCGCACCGTGGATGATCATTGATCACAATATACATAACTCAGCCAGAAGAGCCGACGTCAATACGACCTGGTGTATGGTATTTGTTCTCCGCATCTTACTACACATTTTGATACCCGCAGAAAGGCAGAATTAAGAGGAAGTATGCCCGCATTTTTCATGAAAAAAAAGAGCGAGACATTTTTTAGCATTGAGACGATACGTACTAGGTACCTGTATTACTTAATAATTTCTCATGTTTTATGGAATATTGATCAACCCAATAAATTACTGTACTTCTATTAAACCCAAACAATCAATCCAAAGAAGTTAACAGAAGTAAATTCCTGTGTGTACCATTGCACTGTTAGTTGTCTGTGTACCGACAGCGGTAGCACAATGGTGGTATATACTACTGTACTGCAACACATTACTCGAATAACACAAATCTTAAATTACATAAAGTTAGGCTTTTCAGGAATTTGGAATGGAATCCTATAATTAAGCGAATACTTATTGCTGTTAATTATCTGTACACACTATTTGATGAGAAATTTAGAAGTAATAACTAAGTGAATTTAATAATTTTTGGGAGAAATGTGGCCCCGTAGAATGTGAGGCCCGAGGCAACTGCCCTCCCCCCAAACCCCTTCCCTGACGCGACCATGACACTAAGTAATATGCCCATGGAAAAGTGGCGTATTTCTAATATTATTACAAGTTAGAATTTATTTCTCAGAAAGCCATAGTTTATGCGATTCCTGGTAAAGTAAAGCAGCACAAGATTCTAACTAAGATTACTTCGAAAGTTATGTTCAGGCTCGTATAAATATTTGATGTATCTCGTTAGTAAATTGATTATTAAGAATCAAATAGCCCAGGCTATTATTTATGCTTTTTAGTGAGGTCTACTCCATCTAGATATCAAATTTTGAAAATTGAAAAATGACACCTAGACACGGGAATCGAACCCGGGACCTTTGGCTTAGTACGCCAATGCTTTTACCACTAAACTATACAGGATTCGTCCCGTGCCCTTGGTCATTCTTCACTCATATTTTAAGGCAGAGTCTATGATGGACGATCGGAAATCGTCGGCTACAAACAAATGTGTGATTTTATTAAGATCACAAGCTATCAGCTATATCTACACTAATATTATAAAGAGGAAAGATTTTTTTTTTTTGTAATGGATAAACTCAAAAACTACTTGACCGATTTTAAAAATTCTTTCACCAATATAAAGCTACATTATCAGCGAGTAGCATAGGCTATATTTTATTTTGAAAATTTAATTTATTCCTTATAAAAATGTCGATAGTCACTCATATTTTATGGTAGAGTCTATGATGATTCTTCAATATGTGCGTTGAAAATAATAATGCGGGGGGAGAGGGAACGGGGGGGGGGTAGGGTCTAGTATGTGTGTGTGTGTGTATGTGTATATATATAAAATTGTACGTGTGGCAGCGATAAGACAACTACCGAGCCGAAGGTGTCTGCGTTATATGATAGCACGTGATCTTAATAAAATCACACATTTGTAGCCGAGATTTCCGCACGTCCATCATAGACTCTGCCTTAAAATATGAGTGAAGAATGACCCGGGGCACGGGGCGATTCCTGGATAGCTCAGTGGTTAGAGCATTGGCGTAGTAAGCCGAAGGTCTCGGGTTCGATTCCCGTGTTCAGGTGTTATTTTTCAATTTTCAGAATATAAAATTGATTATCGACAAGAATTTTGTAGTTTAACTCTGGGCAACCGACACTAGGTAAATTAGGACTACATAAAACAATTCCACGTCAAGAGGTGTACATACCATTTCAAGAAACTCTTAGACCCCTCCATATCTATCATAGGCGCCAACTTTAAGTTTTTCCCCCTCCCCCCTATTTTTCTAAGAGGCTAGCACCCCCACCCCTACAAAACAGTGAGGGATAAAATAAACAATATAGAAAGAGTAAAGAAAGGAATAAATAAAATACTGTTTTTACAAAACAAAATCGAATGAGGATGAAAAGAACATTTAGTTATAAAATAATCCAGCAAAGAGAAGTTGAATAAATTACCAGCAGGAGCGCTAGTGATGAGTCCGCTGCACACGAGCGAAATTTAGAAAGATCAAGCATTTCCGTGATTAGCTTGTATCAGTTGTCTATTCTACGGCTTGTGGCTGGCTATCCATACATACCAGCAAAGTATTCTGCTAGCGCTAGTTTAGTTCAGTTGAATATCAATGTGCAAAGGAGTATAATAGTGTGATTTATTTAAAAGAAGAATAGAGTGATTGGTGTATGTAAAAGTAATTAAGATATTAGTTATTGTTAGAGAAACAGAAATTTCTTGAGACGTGTTTTAACGGATTTTTACTAGGGTCAACTTATTTTTTTAAGTTCATTGTAGAATTTATTGAAGTATTTTTAACACGTGAAATTAAACTAAATTGGAAATTATCGATAAATTACCTGTTTTACCTTTTATATGATAATAGTCAATTAAATCGATTTTGATGAGAAGTGACTATATTAAATATTTATTTATTAAATAGCAAACTTCCTCTTTCTTTGTTTATTGCATGAAATTAACAGAAAGATTTGTTCCAACTACACTATTACAATATATATATATATATATATATATATTAATATTCCTGTAATCAATCAAAGCTTTCATTCTAGAAATGTATTTCCCTCTAGCAAAGACTATTGCCATTATTGGTGATATGGCTTTTATTAAAGTCATTGTGACCAAAGCAAATAGGCTTATTTAAAATTGAATATTGATAAATTTAACCGTAATTTTTCTAGAGATAATTTTGTGTTTTTTTAAAACATTTTAGCCGACATAATATTTTAATTACCGACATTTTACTACTGAAATAAAAATGCAGCGCTAAAAAACAAATTTAGCAAAATTCATTAATTTTATTTGCCACAAATTAGGACATGTGATTATTGTATGTAAAAATACCAAAATAGATCAGCTTTAGTTAAAAAAAAAACCTCAAGTGAAAGTAGATAAGTTTGTCCTCAGCGAGTCCGAAAACAACTTAACTAGCAAAGGGAGAAACTACTCCTTTCATGGACGTCAAGAGCAAAAGATGGGCCTCATTCTCAACCACAAACCAATAAAGGACAAGGAAATACCGTTCGTAGTAGAAATTTTCAGCCTCACTGGATTGAAATTTGAAAAATAGGAAGAAGTTTTCCTTAAGATGTGTGCATTCAATCAAAATTGCATTACTTTTTTCATCGAAATTAGAAATTAATTCCATTAAATCAGGCTTTAAAAATAAGAAAAAAATCTTTCAAAATTCGAAAAACATGAAAGATCGGAATGCCACCGATAATCTGTCTTAAAATTGGACCCTATGAAGGCTGGTGTGAATGTTTTGTGCCAACTTTTCAATGTTAGAAAAATAGAGATGGAAGAAAATAGGATAGCTTTGACAAAGATAATATCAAGTTTCTGGCCGCACAAAGACTCACAATTCGTGGGCACACCGAGTCAAACAACTTTGTTTGACACGCCTTGGTGGCCGCAAGAGACTAAACTGCCGAAGGCGAAATCGGGGTTCAATCCCGGTCACGCACACTGAAGATGATTTTCCCCAAATGGTTTTCCACTCTCTAAACGCAAATTCGGGTGCTATTCCTCTAAATTAAACCTTCATAATCCCCAACTCATTAGTGTAATTAGTACATATTGTAAGAATTGTAATTCTTACGATTATTATTTTTATTTAGTTTTAATTTATTCTAAAATGTTATATTTATTTTGACGTGACTAGCATGCCATGCGCCCAGATGCCATACTACATTTAATTAATTAATTTTCAAACCTATTGTTTTCAACGGACATTGCAGTGCGTCAAAGGAAACATCAGATAATTATAACAATACTTTTATCAAAATGAAAAATATACTTATTTACCGGGTTTTTATTCAAATGATTCCGTGCACATTTTAAAACAATACTGATCAGGTGTAATTTTATGTTTAACGTCTTCTACGAGATTCTACTATAGTCATAATGGCCGCGCTATACGAGGAAGAAAGAAATGGACCGCCCAATCTCGTACATGTTGATGTTAAAAGGTCCGCGAGGAAAAAAAGAATAAATTGAGTTTATTTACAAACAATGACCATATGTCAAACTGTCATAAGATTCAGCATCCATTTAGTTAAAGATTCAGATTTTATCAAGCTTCTTAATTACCATTTCTTCACCCCCAAATATTCCTACTTTAATTTCAAATATATATATATATATATTTCAAATTTAGAACTTAAATCCGCGAGATTTTTGGGGCCTGTACGAGAAATGCCGAGCGGCGGGAAGTGGAAGAGAGAAGTGGGACTGGCTTCTTGGAGCTAAAGAGAAGATGACACTCTTTTCAGTGCAACAAAAATTGAAATTTTAAGTTATTTCTTAGAATAATCTTTCAAGTGTTCATCAAAATGACTACCAGAGATGCGACGACAACTTTACACCAATGGTAACCCTCTGCAATGACAATTTTTGGACTTTTAGTGAGTTTTGGACCAACTCACACTTTCAACGACGATCTCCCAAAACATCTTTTGAGGTGATATCAACAATTTTTTGTTTATAAGTTTTAATCTCTCCATAGCTTCGACCTCACTACGGAGACGTTATATTCTAATGCAGTGGCGGATTTAAACATTTTGCGCCTCTAGGCAAAATTATAATATGCGCCTCCCCCCCCCCTCCATTTCCCCCCCAAGGGTTTTATATAAACATAATTATTAAAAACAAAAAAATAAAAATGTTATCCAAAATGTGCTGCACCCTAAAGTCGCAGCCCCTAGGCCCGTGCCTAGTAGGCCTATAGTGTAAGTCCGCTTCGGTTCTTATGAACCTTTTTCACTACATTTTAAAGACTTTGTGTTATTTTCTTCTAAAGTACTATTATTATTTTTTTCTCAAGCTAAGATTTTTTTTAACAATGACTCTGGAAATAATCTTTTGGTCAGTCATTCCTTCGACACGGCTGCAAGGTCTTATGTTCTATTGTAGCTTTATTTTAACTATTAATCTCATAAAGGACATCTATTAATTAGGTGTCTAAAGAAATTATATATATATTTTATTATTTCAATAATAGTCCACAAAGATTGGACTTAGGATTTTTTATATTAATACATCAACTTACTGAACTGTTATTTGAATTATGGATTGTATTTTAAATTTATAATTTAGCAGACGTCTGTTAGGTAGGGTAAAATTTTAGATGGACAATTATTTACTAAATAAAAAATTTAACTTGTTATTTATTTTTCTCAAAGTAAACTCCGTTAAGTATTTTATTTATATTATTACCACAATTACTCAATGTTATCCACCTTGTTACTATTGCTAGAAAAACCCACCTATTTAGCGATGGCTCACCTGCAAGCAGTTCCCAGGGATGTTGACCTCGGAGGCCGGTATTGTTGTGCGCAAGGTGAGTCCATTGTTGACTAGGTACAGTAAAGGTATTTTTTCCCCAACATGATCCAGAGGTCCTGAGAGAGTCTCGTGTTCGATTTTATACATTATTTTTATTATTATTATTTTAAGTTTTAGCCCGAGTTAATAATGTTTGTTGGTGGTGGTTGTTAAATGTATATGTTGGTTTTGAACCCAAAGTATTGTATTCATTTTAAATCTGGGCTAGCCCATCATTATTTTATCATCTATTTTATGTTCTGATTTAATGACGTCACTGGAATTAAAGTTAGTAAATAGATACTTGCCCTTTTTAATATTTCCTCATTTTTACTATAAAAGACCTTACACTTCATCAGTATTACTATATATTATATAAATATTTTTATTTTTATTTTCAATATGCGTATAACACGAATGGGTAGTAAGACGCGGGGATTAAAAAAATAAGGAAGGAATCGAGAGCTGTCTTCGTACATTTCATTGGTTCACTGTGCAGAGTACAGGACATTGTAAATCAAATTAACAGATGCCATAGCCCACTTAACCTGGCACAAGAAATAATTAATTTTGTCCAAAATTCTCCAAAAAGGTTAGGCGTATTCAAAAACCTTCAAAGTCGGCGATGGAGCATCCAAGAATTTGCGTCTCTTTTTTCCAGGCTCATTGGATTGTTGTATATAAATCGCATTCATACGTCCTCTTCAGTTACAACAAATTCCCAAACTTCATGGAGGAATTAGCAGAGTCAGAAAATGAATACGGGTACCAAAGCAAATCCCTTTATCATTCAAATAGAAACTTCAACTTTTTCTTCCGCAAAGTTTTCAGCCATCCGGATACGGTTAAGAGTACCCTTCCTTCACTTCCCTTTCAGCAGGCCTCAGAAATTATTGATACGTTGTTCGAACTCTTAAGAAATTTAAGAATGCAATATGAAGCTTTCTGGGACGATACAAACTCAAATTCAGCACAGCCGAGGAGGCTACCAAAGAGGATTTATCACCGATTAAATTATGGAAGCAACAGAGACGTTCTTTCGTTCACCACCCCAAGGGAACTATCCATAAGGTTTTCAACGACGTCGTCGATACGATCGTAGAGTGGATCACCACTCAATTCAAGACCAATATTATTGTTCATAGTAAACGGCAAACACTCTCTCACGGCATGAGAAATGAGTTTTATGAGTTCAGTGAACATTGTAAATATTGCATTGACAGAAAAAGAGTGGTTTTACAAAGAGGTGTGTATTAATATATTGAAAATTAGAAAGGAATGAAGGGATTGGCAGCGTGGCATCTGTGGTTGGTTTTCTTTATAAAAACCCGCAAATGAAGGACTTGCTTCCAAAGCTAGTAAAGTTCGTCCTACTCCCGACGATTCCTTTGTCAATTTTCACAGCAGATAAATCATTTTTAAGCCTGCGAAGACTGAAAATCTACCCGAGATCAACAATGGTCTATAAACGTCTGCACCTTTTACTATCCTGAATATTCACCGAGAGGAGACTAGTTCTTTAAACATCGAATCCATAGATAATGAACTCATATCTGGGGCAAAGATCCGTAAGTGAACCTTGGCTCTAAAGATCTTAACTGAAATCGGGAAGACTATGTACCGTCAAATTTACTAAAGAGTTAACATAAATAAATATAAGTTATTTACAAAATTTGCTTTCAGTCTCAGTATTCTTAAAAATGTTGTCATTATGGCTGCTATACATCAACCTCAATTAACGCTAATCCCTGATTAAATTTGAGTTGTTAGTGTGTTTTACTAAATTCCTAAACATAAGTAAACGGGCGCGATCGGGTGTCTCCAAGAGACCTGGTTTAATTTGGTAATTTCCTGTGTGAAGCTCCTCCCGTTCCCGTGGACTTCCTTGCAACGGAGGGGTGTTAATCCAGATACCTTGCTACTTACTCTATCTCCGTGGAGAAACTCTGCACCCCCAAAGCAAAAATAATAAAGTTGTTCGAGAACACACTCGGCTCATTGAAAATAAATCTGTTATAATATCAGAGATTATTGAATGTTAGAGGGAGCGGGCCAATAAAATGTTATACTCAGAGGCCCGTGAAGTTAAGTGGGGGTTTACCTGCCCCCCAACGATTTCATCCAGACGAGTGAATTATGTCAATTCCTATATTCCTCAAACAAGCAACCCTAATGAAAAATAGGAATAGTGTATCCACAAATGGAGGGCTTTAAGTATGATTTTGTAGTAGTACAGATCCTAGCTTTCAGCGACAAACGACTTATGGGCATTGCGCAGTAGAAATGCAAGTGAAACTATTAGAAAACTCAAATAAAAATATAATCAAATATCTCAGTTTTGAAAAATGGGTTTGATTGAAGCTTTTTTTACTAAATCTATATTATAAAAGGTTTTATAATAAAATAACCTGATTGTGTGTAGTGGTTTATAGTATACGCGGTAACCTATAATGCAAACAAAATGTTTTAAATAATTATTTAAATTATATGAGCTAATTATTTCTAAATAAAAAAATGCCTTTAAATATTTGATCTAATATTAAGTTTTTTTAAATTAAAGAAAAACAATATAATCCTTTTTATGGTTTTTATGACATTCGAGGTGGGGGCGCGTCTTGTATTTGTATAAATCATCTCCTTTTTACTCATTCTCCGTCCATTTTGGCATCACATTATTATTTTGTCCACGGGGGG
>CABEEJ010002318.1:100692-115683 GCA_901482245.1 Timema douglasi | reverse complement strand
AAAAACTTTGGTGCGAGGTACAGGAGTCGCTTTAACGCTTCACAGAGAGGACTGATATATCTAGGTGAAGGCGAGTACGAACTATTTAAGTGGTGAAGTGTTCGCTTAGCGCGTTCTCAGTGCGAGGTACAGCACTCACGCGCTTAGACAAAGACTATATTTTTCCGAGAGAGAAAAAATTTAATAATCTTTGTACTGAGAATATGTATCATCATAATCTTAAGAATATATATACGTTAAATAAAAGGTTGTACTATTTATTTAAGTTCATGAGGTAACAATACCTAGAATCTTTTTTAAAGATTATATTCTGAAGTTCATAGAGTATCCATTTAAGAGGCAACAATAGCTAGAATCTTTTTTAAGACTATGCAGAGAGATAAAAAAGAATCCTGGAAGATATGTATGCATTCCCCCTCTCATGCACTTCCCAAATCATCTGCGTGTATGAGAGAGAGAGATAAAAAAGTATCCTGGAAGATATGTATGTTTTCCCTCCCAAATCATCTGCGTGTATGAGAGAGAGAGAGAGAAATAAAAAAGTATCCTGCAAGATATGTATGTTTTCCCTCCCAAATCATCTGCGAGTACGAGAGCGCGTCCTGCGGGGTTGCGTATCGGTGAACACGACGTCTAAGTCGTTTCCTTTTCCTGCCCCAGTATTCTAGATTAGGAGAGAGAGAGAGCGGTGAACACGCCGTCTAGGAGACTTCCCGTATCGGTGAACACGGAGACTTCCCCCGACGTCTAAGTCGTTTCCTCTCCCAGAGAGAGAGGCATCCCCCTCGAGCAGGCCCATCCCTCGGCGCGCTCCCCTCGATGCCCCAGTACATGAACCATGTATAAGATATACCTACAACCCCTCATCATATTTCCCCTCGCTACCCCAGTACATGAATGTACTACACCCGCGAGCCTCCAAGGTACATTTCCCCTCTCTGCCCCAGTATTCTGATGCAGTACGCGAGATACCCCCCACCACCTTGGGAACAACCCCTTTCACACCCGTGGGCCTCCGAGGTACATACCCCCACCACCGTTTAACCCTTTGCGCCCTAGTACATGAAGATCTTCCCTACTGATCACACTGAGAAAACAAATTTCCTTCGATAATTTAGAGATTACTTAGAACAACGTGTCATTTGACTGGTTTAATGATTGTCAATATTTAGGAACAATCTTAATTAGCAACAACGATATTAGATTGTAAATGAGAAAACAAATACAGTCGTGAAGGGCATGCTATTACTCTGTCAGCAAGTTGTTGACATCTCGCCTGTTTCAGATATACAAAACAATAATTATTTTACCTGTTGGTCTCTTACCTTACATGACTAAAACAAATGTAGGATGTTCGAAAACAAGCTGCTTAGGTTGGTCCAAAAATAGATGAGATTACTGAGGGGTGTATGAGGTTACATAATGATGATTTATATACCCTGTACTCATCTCAAAATATTAGGATAATCAAGTATCTTATATTACGAGGGGAAATACACGTGGTGTAGATGGGAGAACGTAGAACCGTGTTCAGTGCCTTGACTAACAAACCCAATGGGAAGAGAACTTTGGAGACCTAGACGTATATGGGAGCATAACATTAGAATAGACCTGAAATACCTAGGGTGTAATGAGATGGACTGGATATAACTAGCTCAAGATATGGATAGGTGGCGTATTTTTTATAAGTGAGACAATGAACTTTTGAGTTCCTAATTTCATAGAGTATGTAAGTAATTTTATTAACAAATAATTTAAACACAAATATCTTTTTTTGAGTACAAACCAGAATATATTATATGGAAATTGTATTTTTAGAGGAATACATTTAACTTCAAAAACAAATTAATTAGATTATAATATTATTTTAAAGTCAAAATAAATAGAAATAGATTAAATAGCTAGAAGTGTATTATTTATTTTAGATACGTGGTCATGAATTTTTATAACTTCCCTTGAACGAAAGCATTAAAGTAATTTACTTGAGTATGTGCGTATAGCCCGAAATGGTAGTAAGACACGGTGCTAATAATAATAATAATACTTGCGTATGTATGTTGACATGCTTGTTAAATTGTACACATGCGCAGATATCGTTCATTTATAAAAACTGACACTCATGATCCTTATCAATCTTCTTCTTTAAAAACTTAATGGAAAAGGGTAGAAACCTTTCATCCAAAAGAGGGGGAAAAAAGTTCCAAACTGGTCATGTCAGAAGGGCACAACTATTCTGAAGAGTCGACGCAAACAAAGCTTTATCTTGGTTTCTATACGTTATACTTAGGCTACAAGGGCTTATGAAGATATTTTTAAAGGGAGTCTGCTAGATAACTTTACTATAGGCCTACATTTAGCCAATAAAAGTTATCACACGTAGATATGAACTCCTACGGGGGTTCCATAGGAATTCCAGGGGGTGAGTCAGGATCAGCTAATCCACCTTTCTACGCCCTTAGCCTTGTATGTTGATGATGTAATTTATTACGTTACCTATATTCCAATCTTTTCTAGTTTGTCTCTGAACGCAAACTATACAATCATCTATAATAACCAATGTTAGGAACAGGAGTATTAATTGGATGTGCTAGTATTGAATAAGAAATAAAATTGATACATTTCTTATTCCTGCCAACTCCGCAAGGAAAGTATATCAACAAAAGTAAAAAGATATATATTTTAGTTATTTTCATTTATAAACATATATAAGCAATCATAGTATGTATTTATATTTTTTACAAGATAAAAAGTTTCACATACAATAAAATTAATATAAATTAAACATACACTGACTTGACTTTGAACTATGTTTTGATTACATCGTAAATAATTAAACAAAGTTAGTTTTATAATCAATGTTCCCTAAATAATAGTCGTTAATTATTTGGTTATATTAACTAATTGCATTTTTCATTTAAATAAAACTTGTTGGCTGCTATTAATATTAACATCTCGTTAAATTAAATGCTATTCATAGGAGAACACGCAACACAATTGAAACTATCAGTAATAGGCACGCAAATTACTTATAGGACATCCACAGTAGAACAGATGGGGCTCACTGCTAGGAAAAGCTACACCCATATTTGTTTTAAACAATTACTAAGCGTTTTTACATCATTGAAACACGAACTCATGAAAATAACCGTTCGGATTTGGATGTTTTTAGTGTTTTATTTGTTAAAGTGGTGTTTATTCTTCAATTAAATTATGATTGTCAAACAAGAGCTTTTAAAATATGGTGTGGTCTTCTGGAACTAAAGATAGCGAACCAACAACAAAAGTCACACAAACCGTTAAGACGGCCGCGTTTCTACGGTGTTTACAAAATCGAAACGTTTTATTCGGAAATTAATATTATGCATGACTCTTTATCTAAGTTGTAGAAACATTTTTAAAAATTTTGATGGTGAGCTATACCAATATACATATGTGAATAGGTATATTTGTATGACTTTCTGCTGTATTTGGTTTCAAAAACATCAACACTAAATGTCCAAAAATAGTCAGCAAACATGCTTGGACTCCTATCGCTTTTACATGCCAGAAATATCTTAGTGGAATCGTTCACCATGTTCGTCACTGACTGCTCCAAGATTTGCTGGGAAACATCTAGGTGAGAATCCCAGAAATTTATTTTCAAAGACAAGTTACATCCCAAGGTCTTGTGAGATTTTAAGAGATCTTCCACAATCTCTTTGTAGCTGTCTGCCCATGTTTCCCTAAGAAGTTCAGGCAAATACTCTTGAAAAACTCCCATTTAACTTTTTCAGCTTCGCTCAACTGACCATCGAAATCCTCGTCTTGATTTAGTTATCTTATTTTGAGGTCCTAAAAGATTTCCTCTTTGATCTTTGCATCACTGATTATTGGAATATTTTTTTAGTATATAAATCCAAGTTAACTTCTATCCATTGCATTTACAAAGTTATTTTTAAGACCAAGTAGTGTAGTGGAGATATATATAAACTTTTTCCTGATCAACAGGTGGTGTATTGACAAAAATTTTATTCCCTGGAATTATTAACGTTCGTTTTGGCCACTGTTTCGGGGTTAATGATTCCACTGGTCTTTGCTATCCCACTCACAAAGAAATCATCAGTAGGCTACTTCGTGAAACCAAGTTGAAGTCCAAGCAAAAGAGTAACAACTTTTAAGTCACCACAGACATTCCATTTATTTTCTTCATACTTGATTTTTCCAGTAGTAATTTCATGCTTGCATATTTTTCTTACATATCGGAAGCATGAGCTAGTGGCACTGATGGCAAATTATTTCCATTGTGGAGAAGTAAAACTTTCAAGCTAACGTTAGAAGAATCACCAAATAAACGCCATTCGTCTATTTTGTACTCGTGACCAAATGTTTCCGCAACAGAAAAAACATAATTGCAAAAAAAAAATCTTCAAGGGAAAATAAAACCTTTCTCTGAAAACACATACAGTACTTTTATTTATTTGTGAAGGAAATTCCAGCCTTTCAATCTGGATAAGATCATTGAGGTATCCTTGAATGAATAAGTGTGGTTCAGAAGATGAACAGGAAGCTTCAAAAGTTGTTTCAAATATTTAATCATCATCACTATGCTCTAAAGGCTTTCCCTCTTGTCCATCATCACCTAATATGGCATTTTTTGGAGGCTTTGGTACAGGCAATTCTTCACTATGAAGAACAAGCATCATGTGAGATGGTAAATTAGGGTAAGCCACAGTGTAATTTGTTTTATAACTGATGCCCAAAATGTTTATAAGACAAAAGTAAAGTTCTGTAGTGATCTTTTGGCTCCCAACAAATTATTGGAACAGCAAAACCCATGTGCCAAGAATCCTTTGATCAACCCGCTAATGACAAAACTAAACTTAGGGGCGCAATTTTTTATCTTATTTACCAATTTTGCATCCAAAGTAAAGCTTATAGTACTTCTTAATGAGTGGGGTAAAACCACGTTTACAATTTATAAATGTCACCTTAATACAAATGTAGCAAAAACAGTCCGGATGATTAATATAATTTCTAGGCATTGTGCCACTTGGTATTTTAAACACTATAAAATGTAAACTAAACTAGATATACACTATAAAACGTACAGTGAACTAAATAAATAGCAGTTTATGATAAATACACATAGTATTAGATGTTTACAGAACGAACTCTGACCACCAGGAGCCCTGACTATAAACAGTAAGCAAGCAAATATCTGACTCATCATGTCCAAAGTAGGTCATTATCAGGGCTTGGAACAGATTGGGGTTGTAAAGAGAAGTTTTAAGAGCTTTCCATAAAGAAGGGAGTTCGTTCTGTCAACTTTTCTGCGATTGCTAGCCATTCCGGTTCGGAGAGAGTTTCCTTATGCACTGTATATTTTTAAATTGGGAATAATTTTAAAACTATACGCGATAGAAAAATTCTGTAATCAGTTTTGAGATCAACGAAAAACCCATTTAGATCACCTTTTAGTTACTCCTTGACAAAACTTTGTTGACCAGTGTAATTATCTCGGAATAGGTTGACATTATTTACTTTCAGTCAATGCTGCTAGATGTTAGATACAACCCTTCCAATCATGGATACCCTATACCTCCAGTGATCTCTATACTATACTGGATGAACATAAACAAACCTCTTCTAAGGGACCAAAGCGTGATGCTCAAGTTAGTCATCCATTTGATTATGAGGGGACAGGTTTAATGGTTTATTTTCATGTTCTTGTAAGAAAATATATCTCCGGTGAGTAAAAGTATTATTTGAAAATAGCTAAGTAGTATACCAAACTTGGCTGAATAAACATTTACATTAAATGACATACAATTTAGTTTCAGTTATATTGTACAAATACGAATAAATATTTTAATGTATTAAAATATGTAGCTATCACCCGTGTTAATTACATTGTGCCAAGACTACGATATATTTAAAGTTGGCTATTAATTTATATATTGGTTTCAGAAAGCATATTATGTTTCTAGTTTGATAACTATAATGAAATAAAGTAGCTTAAAACTTTATTACATTGTTTGAATGACAAACTTGGTACTAGTTTTACCTTCAGAATATAATTTAGGCTATATGTTTGTATGAAGTATTACTATAACACAATATAAATATTTAAAGTCGGCTATTAGCTTGTATTTGGTTTTAGAGCTCATAGTAGTATATATTGAGATTTCTATAGCTATAATGAATAAGGTATCTTAGAACTTTATTAGATTTGTTTGAATGACAATCTTTGTGCAGTAGGCTTACGTTCAAACAATTATCTAGGTTATAGGCTTGTATGAAGTATTACCATATAAAAATATATTTAAAGCTGGTTCTTAGCTTGTATACTACTTTGGGAAACCATTATTGAAAGTTCGATAGCCAAAATGAAATAAATTTGCTAAAAATTGGATTATGTTTGTTCGAATAACAAACTTTGTGTAATAGTTTTACGTTCAAACCATCAATTAGGTTATAAATAAATACTTATAGGAAGTTTTATTACATTAGCCTACAACAAATTATTTAAAGAGACACGTCACAAGTGTTGAACTTAGCTATGTTCTTCAAACCTTTTATTAACACATTTATTTTATTTAACTAGTCATACAATGATTTATTTAATATATTTATACAAATTATCGAACGATGTCAAACCACCACATCACCTTGTATGTGTATATGAGAGAAAGAGATAACTTCTCTCCAATGGCGTATTCTGAGAAAATTATTAGGTCTACTGTACCATAAAAATTTCAGGGGAGATTTGGGGGCCGAGGACCCTAAACCACCGTTGTCCAAAAACGTCAAGGGATTATTTCAAGGGAAATATTTGAAAGTTTGTGCCTTTAGAACAGTGGTTATCGAATATTTATTATTTTCCCTTAACCATATGCAATCTTAAGAAATTTTGAGGCCCTCCCTACTAATATATTATATATTTTTTTATCCGTCCATAACGATGATTACCATCCCCTCAAAATGTAATACAAGTAACTACCAAGTGACTACCAAGTGACTACCAAAACGTTTGGCGAATTAGTTCCAACTCTTGCAGATAGAGGGTGTCGTGTGGTCAGCACAACGATGCCTCCAGCCAACAAACTCGGTTTATATACCGAAGACACTACTACTGTATTCGAGTAGCCCTTTATTTATCCACAGGTCTGAGTTTAATCCGTTCCAGACCCACTGCTTCCCGGATATGTAAGCGCCTGGAATCAAACTCAGGACCTCTGGGTCCGTAGCCAGAACCTATGACCACTAAACCACAAAGGTGGTCTTCAAATTGTAATTATATCTACATGATTAGAAATTTAAGTAAATATTAATGTCAGGGTTAAGAATGGTATGGGCAGATTTCTGAATGCATAAGAAAGACAGATCTTATTCAATTAACCTAGTGTAATTAAAATCACACAGTTAGCATGTAATACTATAGATTTAATGGAACCTTGCTTTGGGCGTCGATTGAAAAACTACGGATTAATTCCCTGATATAATAATGCTGTGATGATGTCTAGGTTGTCTATAGCTCCGTGATCGAGCACCTATCATCACTGTACGGAAAATATACCGTTTAACCAGCTGTCTATAGCTCCGTGTTCGAGCACTAGTTAAGTCGGTATATTAATAAAATGTAAGAAAGAGAACTATTGATGGCTGTTTATTCACACATGGTTTATTTAAATGACACCTGTTAATTACGTATACATATTCCAATTAAATGTTTTATATCACTGTTCACTTGTGATATTAATGTAAGTTATTTTAGACTGTGACTGCCAGTGTGTGGCTCTGACTGACTCTTGCATGGGCGGGATGTTCCTTAAACATACGCACAACGGTTTATATATAACACACCCCTTGCCTTCTTCTCCACTCATCAACAGTGTAAAAACCAACTAATAGAAAGAGTCCTGGCGACAGGTTTTGTGAAGGTTAGCTTCTTATTGATATAGGGTATTGGTGTCTTCTGCCAAATACTACGAAGTTGTTCCTTTTAACAGGAACCAACGCAGTTGCTCATTTAACAGGAAAGATGGTATAAAAAATATTTTAGTGGTGAAATCCTTTTCACATTGTTTCTGAGAAGCGCGTGTTTCTTCATGGATGAATCTTAAAAGGATACTCTACATGTATTACTTTAAATAAAAATTACCTTCATCCATGACTTTTTACATAATTTATCGTGATCCAAACCAATATCATTACAATTACCCCCCATTATCTTATATCTTAAATGAATTCAATGAATTTGATGAATTTAATGAATTTTTATAGAAGCAAATCCCATACCGTGCAAGAGTTACGTCATATTAACCTTTGATCATCCTTAAAATTAAACATATATAATGTTGTGGAGTGTAGGTTACATAAATTATACATGTGTATAAACATTGATTACAATTTACTAGTATAACAATACAAAAGTTATGATATATTATTTATCCATTATCACTTTGGATTAATTTTAATGTTCAGTCTTCTTGACGAATACACGAAAATAAAGAATTTCCTATTTAATGTTTAATTTTTAGTTTATTCTTGTCACTGAAGAATTTTAGCACTTGTTGTTCTGTTCTTAAAATATTATATTCTTATATAAATTTAAAAAAAAGTTATACATTTTTTGGTTGAATAATCAACTTTGTAATTGAGTTTAAGTAAAATTAGGTTGATTTTAAATTCAATAAATCCAAGAATAATTTGAAAATCTTGAAAATTAATGTTAATTTATAGCTGAAGTACCTAAAAGTATCTTAAATTCAATTTAAACCTTAAATCGTTGTAATAAAATATAAATATTGAAATTATTTTTATAAAAGGTTTAATATAATAATCATTAACTAAATTATTTATATCAAAACTCAAACCTTTATGTGTGTTATTAGTTATCCGAGCAATCACTGTTTACCAAATTATCTATGATAAACATTTGCAGTACAACATAAATGTAATTATAAATTTGACTTAATTAAACTGTTCTTAATAAAAATTAATTTTACATATTCTTAATAGCTACCTTAATTCTACTTGAAAAATAGATCAAGTTTCTCACAAATATTTGTTTAAATTTATTGATTTGATTAATGATTATTTATTAATGTGACGTCATTTAATTCATTACCATATAACTATTAATTGCTTGCCATCGAAAAATGCATATTACATTATTAGATTTTCAGTAAATTAATATTAACCTCAGTGGTTACATTAATATATTCTCGCTTAACTAATATTAACATCAGTTCTTACATAATTACATTATCAGTCAATTAATATTAGCATCAATCATTACATAGTTACATTCTCAGTCAATTATTATTAACATCAGTTCTTTTATAATATGTTGTTGTTTACGAACCCTATTTCTTTATTCAAGGTCAAACTTCCTTTTACTTTCTTTTACCTTGCTAGTGACACAGCTGTCAAAACCTTCTACCTTACCTTCTTTCTTTTTCTACACTTTGTATTGTCAAACTGTTTTGGTGTGAGTGACAAAAACATAAGCTATACAATTTTAACCTGACCTTATTTTGTTTACAATAATTGAAATGAATATAATACATTCTTGTATGCTTAAAGAACGATTAGAATTAGTATGAAATCATATGGCACACTACTGTGAAATATTGAAAATCATTTTCCCCATTCTAATTGAGTAATTATTTTCTCATTAGTGAAAAAATCTTTAACTATATTTCTCTCTTGATCAACACTTTTGAATGTTGCCTATTTGCCTTAGGTACTTAAATAAATAAAATCATAATTCAAAATCTGTTACAATAGTTTAATTAGGTACAACACCTTAATTAGCTTTCATTTTCCTTGTTGATACATCATTATTATATCAAGTAATCACAGAAAACCCTTTTAAACCTCTTCATAATCTCTTCAATATCTATTAATTTCACAGTAGATTTTACCATTGTATAATATTAGATTAGTGGAAAACTTAGGTCTTTGCCTCATTTTCATAAATATAATTGCTGACATCTCCGTATGTTGTGCTAACTCTATGCTTTCAAATATCTGCTATCTGATCTTTGGTGGTACGTTGAATCACCAGAAAAAATGGAATTATTAATCATGGCTTGCTTGCCTATAGCTAAGTCCACGCCTTAATATATCTTAACTACTCAACTAATACACCTCAACTTCTCAACGCTGATAGATGCCCTCGGGTCATCTTTAAACTCATTACGACAATTGCATAATCTTGATCATGGCTTAGTCCATATCTGAATAAACCTTAACTCTTCAACCAATACACCTTAACTCCTCTATCTAAAAAAAATGCTTTTAAACAAGACACTAATGGCCTCTTATTTCCACTCACCTTAATTTACTGTAATACTGTACTCAAGTGCATATCTAAATTAATTTCTTTAGATATCTTAAATATTATCCTTACGCTTATTAGCTTACTCTGTGACTCCTTTAATATCTTATTCAATATCGTTGAATTTATTGAAATATAATTAATTAAATTAAAATAACCCCCCACACAAATATTAAGATTCATATCTCAATTCTCATTTAGAAAATGCATCATTATTGAAATAATATATTTATTTTGATTTCCAAGATCGTCTATTAATTAATCAAACTTCCTAACTTTCTCTTAAACTGAAACTATTTAAATTCTTTTAAATTTAAAATTATCATTTGAATTTACTTACATAAAACTTAACTAGTTGACAAAACATAATCAACGCCTCACTCTACTTTTTTAACTGATCTTAAATCTTTGCATACGTCGCGAGGGATCATGCCAACTACTTATCTGTTCTCCTATTTTTATAAATATATTTCCTGTTACTATTTTAAATCCAAATGAAATTGATATGATTCGTACAAAATTTATATTTTAAAACTTGATTTCATGTTTGTATATATACCGGGTTTGACTCTTAGTCATAAAGAGATATTATTATTTTTTCATATTTATTCTGCGTCGTCCCTTCAAGTAACAGTCATTGTACTACTTCTTCTCTTCTTTTGAACAATATTATTATGTTTACCTTTAAATATTGTTTTGAAGTCGTATAAAATAACAAAATATTTTGAAGAATAGTTTAAAAGTTAACAATCAAACCCTTATACCTTTTTTTTTAAAAAAAATATTAGTGTCACTCTTGGTAGTTGGGATTGTTAATGGCTTCTTTTACCATTTTTTTTGAGGTGTGACTTAGGTGTGACACTTTCTTACCTTTCTTCTAAAATTATACGCAGTTATTATTCGCAGAATTTGTGTGTTGGATGTTTACTGTTTACTTACAATTTATACTTTCAATATTTCTTACTATGACTTAATAATTATAGTTACACTTATTTTACTTATTTAAAATTTAAATCTTTAGTTAAACTTCTGATTTTTACATTTAAATGATACGAAGTTTATATGCTTCGACTACCTCCCGGATCGAAGGTTTTTTTGTGAGACATACTCATTTAAATTTGATATACCTGAAAATTGTGATACAAAATTAAAATTGGGAGGTTGATGTATTTTAGCGGTTGTTAATATGGGGTTACCTGCATTATTATTGCTATTAATTTGTCTATCACTTGAATGTTATTGCCACGAAGGTCCTTGGTTCCTATCCTGTCGATACTCTAAACTAGGGTGTGGATATCTTCTATTTTGCTATGGTGTTGGATAATTATTGTGATATCTCTGCCTATCTTGTCCATTATTAATTTCTCTGATTTGAGGGTTAGACGATTGCCTAGGCCTATCAATATTATACCTGTTTGATTGATCATTGATTTCTTGATTTCTTTGATGGTTTTTCAACCACAAAATCGGTGAATTTTGTATCTAGTTTCTTTATCGCCTTGGTAACGATCCCATTGTAATGTATTGATTTGGATTAATCTTAATTCTGTAAAAAGTTATGGATGAAGGTAATTTTTCTTTAAAGTAATATAGGTAGAGTATCCTTTTAGGATTCATCCATGAAGAAACATGCACTTCTCAGAAATGAAGTGAAAAAGACTTCACCCCTAAAATATATTATTTATACCATTTTTATTGTCAAAATATCCACTGCGTTGTTTCTTGTGAAAAGGGAACAGCTTCATTGTATTTGGCAGAAGACGCCATTTCTCTATACCAATAAGAAGCTAGCCTTCACAGAACCTGTCGCCAGGACTCTTTCTATTGGTTAGTTTTTACATTGTTGACCAGGGGAGAAAATGCAAGGGGTATGTCATATATAAACCATTGTGCGTATGTTTATGGCATGAGGATGATCTCCGGGACCAAACATCTACACCGAGATCACAATCACGAGTCAGTCACAGTCTAACACATTATAATATAAGTCACTTCAATATCACAAGTGTGCAGTGATATAAAACATTTAATTTAAATATGTGCAAGTAATTTACTGGTGTAATATAAATAAACCGTGTGTGAAATAACAGCCATTAACATTTCTCTTTCTTTAATTATATTAATATACCGATTTAATTAGTGCTTGAACACGGGGCTATAGACAGCTGATTAAACGGTATATTTTCCGTACAGTGGTGATAGGCGCTCGATCACGGAGCTTAAGACAACCTATAAAACTTCACAGCATTATATCTGGGAATTAATCCGCAGTGAATCAATCGACGCCCAAGGTGGGGCGATTGATCATATAGTACTTCGATCGACGCGCAAAGAGTGGCGCGAATAATCGATATTATTACACCATCTATCTATGCTTTAATTAAAATTTTATTCGTGTCTTGCTGAGAACCAAGTACTGATTTTAACTCATTTATTTCTTTTTCAAGGTTGTGTTGGACTACCTTAACATTAGTTTTTGTGTGTTCTACCTGAAGGTCTAGACTACCAACTTTAATTTCTACTTCCCTTAACCCTTTAATAGATTCTGGTTCTACTGTTTCTATTTCATTTTTACTAGCCGTAATATGTTCCATTTATTTAAATTGTCCTGCTAAGTTTTGATGAACTGTCTACTTGTTCAAATTTCTGCTCACAAACCTCCTTACTTAACTCTATTTTAAAACTTAGTTCTTTATTAATTGGTTCAAGTTTAGTGTTATTTGTTTCTAATTTCTGATTAAATGCATCTTTTATTTCCTGGATCCCTTTTTAATTTCCTGTTTAATTTCTTCATAACTCACTGATATTTGCTGTAACATTTTCTGGTTACTTTCTTATAATATTTTCATAAATTGATTTAAATCTACTATGGATTGCTCCATTTTTTGTTCCCTATACTTTTATCGCCCTTCCTCATCTACTATAACATCTCTTTGTGTATATTTTTCTGCCCTATCTTTACTATCTCCCTCTGCAAATGACCCTTCATTGGCCTGCTCACTTTCTTTGTCCTGTTCACTTTCTATTTTTTCCTCATCTGATTTTTCTAGAACTAACTGATTCCTAGGTCTATTTTCATATTCTATCTCATCAGAGAAGCTAGTAGCGTCACTATTATAATTTGAATCTGCCATTTTCCCTTCCAAAATTTACTAAAATTAATGACTATAAAATATTAAAACAAAGTTGTTTAAATTTAATTAATTAAATTTAAAGTAATATAAATTTATCTAAGTATTATCAGACTAATTTGATGTCTTCGATCAGCTTGTTCCGCCTTAGTACGATGTTGGTCGTTGGTGTGCCTTGTAGTGTACCGTGCGTGGAACGTATGTTTCACCACGGTTCTTGGATGGATGTACGTCGTCAGTGTTCCTCGTAGTGTGCCGTGCGTAGAAGGTCTATTTTGTAACATTATGATGTGTAATGTTACAATGGAATAAGCTTCAAAGCTATTTTTGTATTTCTAGTTTTATTTGGCTTTTTAAATCCGAGTAAGCAATATGACGTGCTGCAAGGAAAAGAAGTGTGTTTGTGTAGATTTTCAAGATCATTGCTTGGTTACCATTCATTATTAGCTGTGTAATCAAATACACACAATCGTAAAATTACAATAGTTTGAAAAATTCACTGAACACTATTCAATATGTTAACATTAGGTTCTAATTATCTCTGATTGATGTAACTCGATTTTTCAAATTAAATATTTCTTTAAATAATTTTCTGATTTGAAAAATATGGCTAGACATTAAATAAAGTTTTAAGAAAACTTTTCTTCTTTCTCACTTAATGTCTACTGCTGCAGACACATACCATGCAAAAAGTCATGCTTCACATCTTGAATTTACTTTACATCCATTGCTGTTTCCAGTCTATAGCTTGGGTCACTTTTTTTTTTATCAAATCTGTATATTTTCCACTACCGGCTTGCTAGGCCTGTCATAGCTTCGTATATGCCTTATAATCTAACTCAAGACTAGGGCAGGTACAACATCCAGTCCCTGAAACCGAAAGGGTAAATCCACATTTCATAATGAAATTTTTTTTCTGCCATGCTGAGAATCAAACCCAAGACCCTTAGCTCAGTAGACAGACATGCTGCCGACTGAGCTAAGATGTCAACTTCACATCTTGAATGGTTATCAATAAATTTATTCCAAAAATTATAACCTATTTATTACTTCTATGTAAACTAATTATTTCAAAATGGAATGAAGAAAGCCCATTACCTAGGGAAAGAGAAAAATAGTGTGGACAAATGTGATTTTTTAGTTGAAAAAAAATCCAAAAACACATTGATACATGAATATATAAAGGAGACGATGCTAAAGAGAGGGATGGAGATGAAACATATAAGAAAAAGACCGCAAGGGAGACCAAGAAAGATGTGAGAAGTAGATAACAAAGTGTGAAAGTAAAAGAAGAATGATAGGAGGATGGAGAAAGATGGAGGCACCTGCTGGAAACAGTGGATGGTGGTTTTGAAATTTTATTTATAGCTCCTATTCTGCTTATTGGTAGTTTAAATCAACATAATTATACGATAAATTTAACTCTCAGACTATTTATTTACCACTCCATTGGCTGTATGTATATATGTATGTATGTATGTATGTATGTATGTAATAATAAATGCCTTATATAAAAAAAAAAAAAAAAAAAAAAAA
>CABEEJ010002318.1:17061-99856 GCA_901482245.1 Timema douglasi | reverse complement strand
GTCGAAGGTAGAATAGTCTGTCTTTACACTGTAGCATAGCCATTATATAGGGATTTTCATTGTTGTTATTGGGAAACAAAACACACGCGGTGACGTCACGATGCCTGCAAAACTTGTGGATTTCGATGAACGTTGATCTTGCTCCATTGGAATATAGTGGATATCTCCAATCATACGATGTTTCTAAGTAAGTTCCTCCAGTGTCCGCCAGAGGTCAGCAACATAGTTGTCTTCTAGACGAAGTAGATAATCGTAGGTTCATTTCACTCACGTACAGCTGAAGTGCGGGGATGTGTTGGTAGATTCGCCGGCTTCTCATGCTCCATTCGCCGGTCTTGGTTTACCGCGAGTCGTCCAGCCTAGCAGGTTTCTAGAGACAGCATATTCAAACGGTAAGTACGTGGATATAATATATTTTACATTGGTTTGATACGAGTTGTGAAAGATATTGTCCAGCATGGTTATATTATTTCTTCTTAGCCTACATGAACTACAACAGCGAACAATACTATTGTAGGGATCCTAAGATAAATTGATTTTATTGGGGCGGGTAGTAAGAATTGAAGCGTCACATCCATTAATGTTCGTAGTGGGCGTGGTCCCATTGTAACATTATGATGTGTAATGTTACAATTTCTCCTCGGTTCTCGGATGGATGTTCGTAGTTGGTGTGCCTTGTAGTGTGCCGTGCGTGGAACGTCTGTTTCACCACGGTTATCGGATGAATGTACGTCGTCGGTGTGCCTTATAGTGTGCCGTGTGTCCTTCAGTCGGTGGAGTCTATTTCTTGTCTTGGGGATTCGAGGATTCACGTCGCGGCTGGGCGCCAATTATAAAACTATTGAATTAATGAAGCCGCGCTTTGGGCGTCAATTGTTACATTATGGAATTAATCACCCCTCTTTGGACGTCGATTGAAACACTACGGATTAATTCCCTGATATAATAATGCTGTGATGATGTACAAGTTGTCTATAGCTTCGTGATCGAGCGCCTATCATCACTGTACGGAAAAGATATCGTTTAAGCTCCGTGTTCGAGCACTAGTTAAGTCGGTATATTAATAAAATGTAAGAAAGAGAACTATTGATGGCTGTTTATTCACACATGGTTTATTTATATGACACCTGTTAATTACTTATACATATTCCAATTAAATGTTTTATATCACTGCACACTTGTGATATTAATGTAAGTTATTTTAGACTGTGACTGCCAGTGTGTGGCTCTGACTAACTCGTGCATGGGCGGGATGTTCCTTAAACATACGCACAACGGTTTATATATAACATACCCCTTGCCTTCTTCTCCACTCATCAACAGTGTAAAAACCAACTAATAGAAAGAGTCCTGGCGACAGGTTTTGTGAAGGTTAGCTTCTTATTGATATAGGGGATTGGTGTCTTCTGCCAAATACTACGAAGTTGCTCATTTAACAGGAAAGATGGTATAAAAAATATATTTTAGTGGTTAAATCCTTTTCACATTGTTTCTGAGAATCGCGTGTTTCTTCATGAATGAGTCTTAAAAGGATACTCTACATGTATTACTTTCAATAAAAATTAACTTCATCAATGACTTTTTATATAATTTATAGTGATCCATACCAATATCATTACCAGCAATACCCAAAGCAAAAAATCCTTATAAAAGTAAAATTAAGTGATACATCGATCAAGCGTTCATCATATCTTGGGGAGAGGGAATCAGGAGGATTGTTCATCTCACATTACTATTTAAACTATTTCTTAATGCCTAACTTATCTCATACAATGTTGCTTGGAAACAAACTAGTCTCCCAACTTGAGAATTTATGTTCCAGAAGCTATTTAGATGCGTAAATTCTGACTAACATAGGGGAGATTTTCTCAAACTATTAATATTCTAACCCTACGTCACTGGTTTATTGCTAAGATATTTACATAGATCATTTGCTATGATGAGGAGAGGATCAAATACCACAAATTATTTTGATAGAAATTTAAATAATAATAATTATAACTAAAATATTTAGCATTGAAGATATGTCTAATGTATAGGCTACATTTTAAAGCCAGGCTTCTGACAAGCCTAATATTCAAAAGGTTTACCGTTACACACAAAATTAACAATTGGAAGAAAAAAAACACGCAAATAGTGGCTTCAATACCATTTGCATTATTTAAATCTCTTAGGTACCATAAAACTATTCCTAATAATTTCTAAAAGAATTTAATATTTATAAATATTTTCGTCCTTCAGGTATTAGGGGGCTGTGCAATCCTAAACCCACCCTCTCTAACAATATTTCATTCTTGTTACAGCCTTGATTAAATGCCTCCCCCAAGTTAAATGGTTGGGTGCGCCACTGATTAAGTAAATTTTATGGAAACTATTTTATTTTACCTTTTCCTTCTAAATCATCTTGAAATAGTGAAATTACACTGCTGACTTTTGGGATTCCTTGATGTATAATTATATAAAAAAACAATGACTAATTAGTTGTTAATGTAAAACAAAAACTCAAAGACCACTATCAAAACTTCACGATCCTTTCTAATAAAGAAAAAACAAGAATTACCGACAACTACGGTTAAAGTAGTAGCATCGTCACCCCCGACCTCCATCCCAACCCCTTTCCCCACTCTATCAGTGTTGAAATGGCTAAATTGGAAAGAATGGTTAAATTTTTTTGGCAAATACATGATAATACATATGACTAGAATGCCTAAACATAGCTCAATGTATTTAACTAATGTATAAATTAAAGCTTGTTACGTAAAATATGATTTTACAATTAATGTTATATATATATATAATGTCATTTTACTTAAACTATACTTTATTAACTTAATAAATAAACATTGTTATCTTGAAACCTTTTTCAATAGTTGGCACAATGCTTAGCTTGCTTCACATGGGGTGTAAAAACCTAAACTTATTGGCCAATGACTGGTGGGCGAACAGAAGGGAATGTGTTGCAACCCCCTAGACATTGGGCAGAAGAATAACTTAAAACATAGCATTCTTGGAATATAAACCAATATTAGTTTTAAAATTAATAGTTAATTACATGTATATTTATTGACAATTTAAACATTAATACTTACACACTTAGCACAGACAACATTGAATTTTAAAAAAACTAGTCCATATAAATATGGGTATGCGGTGCAGGACTAGCATAGCCGGAGAATACACCACTGCTTCTCTCTTACACAATTGTGTGTGATGAAAGTTAGTCCACTACTCTGAGGTTACTGTTAGGTCTCGCTAAAATATATAGATGGTATCACCAACTCAGTAAAAATTGCAATACTTGGGTGCAACTGGTCTGTAGTCCGCAGTGATTTCAATATTATACTGGATGGATATATACGGTATGCATTGCCAAGGACCAAAGGGTGATGCTCAAGTTTATCGTCTGCTTCATTGTGAGAGGACAGACTACGGTTTCTTATAATGTTCTTATGCGAAAACATGTGTGTACTAACTCTACGACATCGGACACCCAGTGCCTCCCCTAAACTTCTGCGAGAGAGCCTTTCCACCTAGATGAAGGTTTTTCCCCGCGAAAAGAAAAATAGTTTGGGTAGTTGACGTAAGGACCCAATATTGTATACGTGAACAGTCAGAGTTCTTTTGTTAAGTGAAGAGGGTAAGTTGACACCCTCCGAATGGTGGTGAAAATCCGTGTCAACCACTCGAGCTCATTTGGGCAACAATAAATTCACTGTTTTGTGTAATCTTGTATTTTATTGAAGTAAGTGTCCCATGTTATCTGGAGTGGTACATCTCTTTAATGAATAAAATTGTTATTTTTTGAAAATAATGAAGTATTACACTACACTTGCTTGAAGAAACATTTACATTAAAGGATATAAAATTTAGTTTTATAGGTAATACTGTACAAATACAAATACAATCTTTAATATTTTTAAATATGTAGCTACCGTCCATGTTTTTTACAGTCTGTCAACACTACGCTGTTTATTCTTTATACCTTTATATCTTATTATTTATATAAATCTAATTATTGTTTACTTAATTAAATATTTATTTTATTAATTCATTACTATTTTATATAATTTTCACATATTTATGTCTACCGTCTTTTTGCATCAATTTATTTCTGTAAATGTGATACATATTGCTCCCTCCTTGTGTTTTTACACACGTTTTTTCTTTATATCGCAAAGTGTTTCTCTAAAAGGTGGACGTGCGTTACCCCCACGGCTCAACTTCTCAGCCTATTTTCGTGTTTTGCACTCTAGTTCGTTAAATGAAATAAGCCTATACTATTCCCAACTTCAGTACCTGTGTGGCTGATCAGAATCTGCTAAGATCATCCTATCACAACCCCAGGTAGGCCTACATGGTTTACTTATTCACCGGATCTTCAGTAACAGCTAGGATTTAACCAAATATGCCAACTTACGCAAACACTTAGATAATTCTTTCTAAATCAAATTAATAACCATACACTTATATTTAAAGTTTGCAATTGGCTTGTATATTGGTTTCAGAAACCATTTTATTATATTGAAAGTTCGATCAATATAATGATTAAGGTACCTTAAAACTAGATTTAATTTGTTTGAATGACAAACCGTTTAGTGTTTACTCCAGTACTGACAATAGCCATATTTTTGTGCAGGAGTTTGTGTAGTGTGCAGTTTGTTGTGGGAAGTAACTGATGCTGTAGAGCTAACTTGATAAGAGCCCCTCAAAGCTAGTTAATGCGCTTTCCATCAATGAACTTGGAAACTTCACTATTAAATGAATCTACAATATTATTACTAACGTTAAAGATTAGGCTTTGAGCATAGAATGCCAAAGAATTACGAGCACTAAACATATCTTCCCATAAGCCATATTTTATCAAATCTGTCGATAAATTTGTTTCACCTTCTTTTGGTCCCTGACAAAAATATCCTCGCTCCCCACACCTAAAATGCTTACCAAAAACATTAGTTGGCCCATTACTTATGTCTTCCTTTAGTTTGAAATTTTCAAGATGAGGGAAAGGTTGTACTTGACGATATTTTATTGCCTCAGTTACAGCATATCGCATACTTAAAACTCTTTGTTGAATGGATGACCTAATAATTCCAGGAACTGAACCTAGTTAGCTCTTTCCTCATTTCCCCATTTCCTTTACCCTATTCACATAGCTGCGAAAAATTTGATTTGCAAATTCAATCTTTTTTATTTCGAAATCAGGACCATATGTCTTGGCTACGCTCAGACGTTTCATGACACTGCTGTCCCCATTTCCTAAATAAATAATAAAATCCACTTATTAATTCGCTATCATGCTGGTAAGGCAAGATCATTTACTAATATTAATTTTTGTTGGGTGCCCGATGAAATAACTGGATTATGAATTAAAACGTTGCGATGTCACGACATTCACTAAATGTTTAAAGTGCTATGTTAAGTTACCTATAAGCTCGGCGTACATGATTCCATACAATGGTACACTTTGCTCGAACCCTTCAACTATGATGTGTGCTTCCATCACAGTGGCAAATTGTGTCCAATTTTTATAGCATACGTGATTTTTTGAAGATTTGTCTTGGGAAGATGTTATTTCACAAATAAAGCAATAGGAATTGCGAACACCCATGTATATCACCTTTTTTGGTCTTGAAGCCAACAATGCATGCATAGCATCATAAACAAAATTTAGTGTAAGGGATATTTACCTACAGTACCATTAAAATACTTTAAACTGAAAGGTAAAGACAAAATTGAGTTTTAAAAGTTTATTTAGTGATTACTATATTATATAATATATCTAGCTCATAACAAAGTTCTACGTCTCAATACTATGTGTTATATATAACCTACAACTCCTGAGAGAACGTCGTATTTGATCTTAAACGATCTGTTGCACCATGCTCCATCAGCCACGACAGTTATCATTGGTCGACCCTCTTTGTCCACATTTCCGGCTTTGACAGCCATTGCTGCTTCCTCGCCCAGGGCAGCCATCACTTCATCAGAAGCAATGCTTCATAGGTGTTCACCTATTTCTTGGTGTATCTTGTGATACATAGGATTTCCCATACAAGGCATATCTATAGACAACTTTTCTATATGAGAAAAACTTTGGCCTGTATTAATAATGCCAGCCACCATTGCAGTATTAACATTCATCGGTGAATTGGGATTTTCAGTATGGAGTGTTTCGAGAACACCACACACCTTGCACTGCAAGTGTAATGTGTTGCAGAAACCATTCATTGTTTAGCCTGTAATATTTATATTTGAAAATGTGCATTCGAACTCTTTATGCTTTATGGCTTGAATATATTCCAAAAGGTACTGTAAGTTGACTATTATGCGTCTTTCTTTGATAGAGGTTGTTTTTAAAACATCTGTGTCCCTGGAAAGGAAAAACCAAACAAATGTGCACTGTAGCTTGAGGTATTTAATGCAAGGAGTGGAACTGGAATCAGAACCATAAATGTTAACTGATAGCTTTGGCACGGAAATTGAATTCCGGACCTTTGGATTAACACGCACGGAATCAATTCTCATGTACATGTATAATTTTTCAACTAATTGAATACTAGTCCTAATTTAAATTGATCACCTTCCCACCGCCATGATTGTGATAATCTTAATTTTAGCCTGTGATATTTAATTAGCATTTATTTTATTTCATTCATAATTCTAGATATTGTATTTCAGATTCTAATTGTATTTTTTAAAAGTGACACTCCTATTAAATAAGTATAATATTTAATCAGGCTATCTTGGTAAAAATGTAATTCAAAATTTGGAATTAATTTATTGTTCACTAAATAAGTTACCACTAAAATGTATTGTGATGGTGTCTGTGGCACATCTTCCGGGAAAATATCCATTAAAACTTATGTTTCTGAATTAACAGTAGTCGAATGTATGGTATTATCTAGAGATGTGGGGTGAGGCGACTCTAAATGTGGAGGGAGAATACTTTCAATAGTGTCACCATCAGTTAAGCTACAGGATGGCATCTCTTAATGTCGTGAGGGTCATATTTGAAATGTATTGAATGTAAGAGTCCTGAAAAAAAAATTATAAAAATAATTTGTATTAAATAAATCTTTGACTAAAGTTTTTGTTAAATTTATATCTTGTGCATTCTTTAATTTTTTCATTAAAATAAATACACCTATTTTAAACTATTATGTTTAAAGAAAAATTACTATTTGGTTTTTATTACTAAAGTTATTTTGAATTAATCAAATACATACATAATATAAATAAAATATTTCAGGAAGACTATAAACATAAATTTTATGACTTTCATTTTTTTAGAATTTCATTCTCACACAATGTAATATCATAAATTTAATAACCAGTATAGTTATTCACTACACCAAATCAATAAATTTGTAAAATTGTTCCAACGTGTGAATTTTAAATATATGTATTTTAGATTAAATTGATTTTACCCAGACCAAAACAAGCCCACAACATAGTTTGAAATATTCAGTTTTTATTAGTGTCTTATAGCAATCAGAGTTTGGCTAGAAACATATAATTATTTTTATTTAGAATCCTTGGGGATATATGAGTAATAAATTAGCAATATTTTATCTCGAAATAAGCACACACAATATTAATACCAAGAGTGAAAAAATAAACTCTTTAAATTTCTGAAAAAAGAAAAAATTTAAATCAATTTGGTAAAATGGCATGTTTCAACGCTAGTTTGAGTTCTAACGATAGACTCTAAAACGTTTTTTGTTACGGAAATAAATTCGTAATAAGTAATTATTTATATGCATTAAACTCTATCCCTGACCTCTTGAAAGCAAGATTAATTAAGAATGTATGTATTCCTCCTCAATATCTGGCCTGTATCTTATATTATGTGCTATATTATTTCACACTCCCCATCCATACCAATGTTGTAGCATTTGTTCAAAATTATACTTTCCTCATCCTTGTCCAAGAAGTGTAGTTAAATAAGAATAGCCTGGAAGGGCGAATTAAATTTTCTATATATTTGATCCCAACTGTATAGTTACTTCAAATGAAGACTAGCCCGTAATAATGACATGTCTCTCAGAGCAATTTTTTGTAGGTAGCCAGCCATAAAATCACAGTTGGTGGGCTTGAATTTATTTCTCTTATTTGGAGTCATTTTCACTCACGTTTGAATTAATTTTCCCATATAAATGTGAATTCCACTCTTACCCAAAAGTGTTGTCTAAAATAGAAAGATAAACATTTTACTTCGACTTTCAATAATTGATCTAATTTTCTTTTTCTGTAGGAGCGTCACCATGAACCTCATAAAATGGTTCTGTCATGGCAGGGACGTGTTCCAAGTGTGCCAGATTATAGTTGATACCTCTGTAAATATGTAGTTCAAAATATATAAAACATATAGTTATAATACTAAGAAACAATAAAATAATAACAGGCAATAGCTTAATAATATATCTGTGATCACATGCTTTTCACTTGATCCGTTACCAAAATAGAACCTTCCTTCCAAGTTGCATCTTTCCAGCTCCATAAATAACTATAAATATCAGTTAGTTTCAGGCTCTATTCCCTACTCCCATGAATGTGGCACTCCTATTAACTGTACTTAAGGTGGGATCAAAGAGGATGCCAGAAAAGCTAGGTTTTTTTTGTTGTTGCAGCTTTCATAGCAAACAATATTCTTTTCAAGCAAACTAAATCAAATATTGCTCCACTACAAACATACACAAGGTTATATCAACTGTTGTTAAATTTCTGTCATGAGTGTCCAAGAATGTTGTGAAAACTTTTTCTCCTCGTTTAAAATATTTCTCATTAAATGATGCTATGCTCATAGCAGATATTCAAGAACAGCTGTTGATATCGCCATGTATAGAAAATTAAGCCATATGTTTCTAATGAAGCATTCGGTTTAAAAAAAGGTTTGTTGTGAAAACTGCAAAAAAAAAACTTTTCTCGCGTCCTCTTCCAGCCCACCTTAACTTGTTCACTAAATAAATTTAAACACTAAAGTGAATTATGAAATCTAATATTTACCGCCGTGAATACAATGATCTATTCGATTCATCTCCGGAGCATCTGTCCATCACATCTTCTGTAAAGGTGCTGATGCTAGGCCTACCAGTCATTGAATGTGCGGATATATTAATTTGTGCGCTGCAGTGAGGCAGCTCTGAATGTAAAGAGAGGATATAGATAGTATCAGATAAGATGCTGGGAGGTGTGCCCGAATGTGGAGAGGGGATTATTTTAATTGTATCACAATGGATATTCCTAATATAAAAATGTAAACAACTATTGGTGGGACTATATAAAATAAATTTGTTTTTAGTAACGACTTTGTTGTCTTTTCGTATTAGGAACTATTAATTTGGTTATTATAAAATATATGTACAGATTTTTATAATCTTATTATTTATTATAAAGTTTTTATACTCAAGCAATAAAATTTATTGTGATTCGACAAAGAGCTGATTATAGTCTACGCCATAAAATTATTTAGAAACTCGCCTTTATTCAGAAGAAGTTGCAATCCATAGTTTCTATCTGTTCTTGAATATTAGATTTTTGCTGGCTCGATGAACTGTTACCACCTCTGTTAGCAAGTAAGTCATTTGTCCATACAAAGAATACTCTGAATATAAATAAGGTCACGTTTTAAGAAACTGGTTTTTTATGAGTTCTGTAAAACTACAACATCAAAAGCCTATAAACGGTATATTTGAACATTTCTGACAGTAGAAAAACATAAAGCTGAATTTACTATCCCGAAATGATGTTTTGTGTTTGGGCCATAGATCATTAACCAAAATCACAGAAATTTATTAAATGATTTTTTCCCTATAACTAGTAAGTATTTTCTGTAAATTGAATATAATAATGGTGTTATATAAAATTGGTTAAATATAAGAAATCGCTATACGTTGCCTTACATTTTGAATAATTTGTATTTCAGCATGTGGCTCAAAAATCTCAGTCAAAAAATATAATTATATAAGCATTTTATTGCTTAGACATATTATTTACATGCAAAATAATACAAGATTACAGAATTGTCAGGCGTGTTCAAGTACGGTATTAATTCTTGTAAAAAAAATATATTTAAAAAAATCTATTCATTTAACCAACAAATTTAAAAAATATTTTTCATTACCCTATTTTATTATTATGAAGTCATGTGAGAAAATATAATTCTTAAATTAAATTTCTTATGAATTTGTAATAAACAGTTTTGGTTTAAAAGTAAGCCATTGTTACTTTTTGGGGGCAAGGGGGGGAACTATTAAAAAAAATTAAAACAACAGTATAAATAATAATTTTCTAGGGACGAGGAAGTATTTTATACGAAAAAGTGCTCTCACATTAGCGTGTGGAGATAAATTATAAAACCAGAATGAATTTCACATTTAACAAACTACCACTAATGCACCTTGGTGGAGATTCGTGAAGCTTACCTCACCATGTAAGGCACTAATCCTGAAATATGTGTCACTATTTTCTGCATGATTATTGCTTTAAATCCTACACTCCCATAACAAGTTCTTTATTTACAACGTACTAAGGGGCGTACACTACCGGCTGAGGGAGACTATATTCAGGCAGCCCCACCATGTAAAGCAATAATTTAGAAACATGTGTCAATACTTAGTATATAATCCTTGATTTCAACCAATAGTTCTCAGTAATGATTAGAAATTTTAGGTTTCGACCCAAAAAGTTTCTTTAATTTACAGTATATCATCGGTAAGCTTCTAGATCTTGATACGAAGCTAATTTTTGAGTTATTTAGGGTTAAACATTACGGGCTTTGTTTAATTTGGAAAAGGCAAATTAACACTTACTCAGAAATGTAATATGCTGCTCAAGGTTTTTGTATTGTAAAGCTTATTTTGGAAATTTTTCAGTTGAGACTACTAATTAGGCAATAAACACTAATATAATTGTTTTTAGATTTAACTTTTATGTATCAGAGCTGAATTAAGCTTTATTAAAATTCAATTTTATCTAGCGTGTAGTGATTAAAATTTTGTGAAGCTCAATGGATTTATAAGAATAATTATAAAGGCCATAAAAATACATGTTTTAAATTTAAGCAACATAATTCAAATTGTGGTTTTTTACTTCACGGGACCAGCTTAATGAAACTTTCGGACGTAATTTTAACCCCTTACTCCTGACTATAGGAGCAACATAACCAAAATAAAACTAGCACGCAGCCGTTGAACAGTGAACTAGATCCTGTTTTTATACTAATAAATCAGTATATTCTTACTTTGATGCCCCAACACAACGATTCTTCCCTTTATTCCATCCTAACTTTTTGCGGTGAGCAGATAGTCGAAGTTTGCTTTTTGTCCTTTACGATAGCCAATTTTGCTTGTATTATTGTTCATAGTCAGTAGTTTTAATTTATCGAAAAAAATAATTATATGTTATTAATATTTAATTATAATAGCTATAATAGGAATGAAAAGCATACACGCCTGTTCGGAAACACATAACCAGTTTTTAAACAAATTGCTTTATACATTTACAATAAGAGCAATGTCAGATATTATTATTTTAAACATTTTTTAACGAACACCTAAAACTTAAAAATGTGCCGGCTCACTGTGAGACGTGCGTTGTCTCATCTCTCAACAAGGTGAAGGCAGACATCCAACTAAAAGAGCGCATGCGCATAGAGTCAACTGCCTTTCCTTCTTTCTCTGGCTAATCTTTACTTCCAAAGCGTTGATGGAGGATATGGCTGCCATATTTGATGGCTGAAAAGTATTATCTTTGACGCGTCAAAACAACAAAAGAAATTATCAATTGTTTTTATATTTTCTGTTGTGACCTTATCAAAAAGAGACTATTTGTTTCTTAAAGGTTGTATCTAAGATTATCTAGTAGTTACCCTCGTCTCCGAACTTTGACAATATTTCGAAAGTTAATTTGTTTGTTTTTTATGTATAATTTATCAAAATGTAAGGTTGAGAGTACTAGCTAAGCATGTTCCCACGTTTTTCCTTCATTTTGGCTTAAATCAAGTTTAGAAACAATAAAATAATACCTAACCATGGCCTATTTCCTGAACGTTTTTAACACATTCCAGCGCTCTGGTAGGCAGCTCCTTTAAGATACACGCCTATTTATAATGAACAGAGTCTACTCATCGTTTATTAAATAAAAAAAGCTATATTGATAAATATATATATACAAGGGTAGATCTACGACTGTTCTACCCATAAGCACAAGATAATTTTCCGCCCACTTTTCCTACCTTAATTTTTAACATTTTAATCCCGTTTCCCCTCTACCAGCCCCCATACAGCGACACACACATATCATATTGGCAAGTACTATCTGTGAAATGACAGATAAAAAGTTCTTACCTTATTAAAACAGTCGATGATATCTTTCACCGTGATTTTTGCAGAGCGAATTGGTCGATGATGCCAAACAACAATTTTATCCAATAAATGAACTTCAATTAAAACTATTGTCAGTGAATTAAGGAGATCCTATGTTATGTTACGCAGATAGAGTGGTTCGCAGGTAGAGCAAACTACAATAATCACACACAAGATGAAGTCATAAAATTATTTAACTGGTAGAAAACAATATGTATTTTCTTTCACAATTCAAAATTTGCCGTCCCTAAAATCTGCCGCCGTAGGAAAGTGATTACTAGGCCTATGTGTAGATCCGCTCCTATATATATTTATATAATTATTAAATGGATTGTAGCATGTCACTTAATTCAAATGACGTCTACAAACTATAATCTGCACCAAAAGCTAAAGTAATATAAAGGAATCCGAAGAAGAGAATTAAAATTGATATATTCTGCAATCATATAATGTGTGTTCTACTCACATTACAGGGATGTTCCCGGATTCGATTACCATGCGTTATCCAAGTGTTCTACAAGTATTGCGGAGTAGAAGGCGTGACAGTTTCAACGGATGGCTAACTCCTTGAACTCAACATTGAATAAATAGCTGAATATAGCTGGTCCGATGCCGCGAGCTATGAACACTACTCCCCTAGCGGACTTCCTTAACACCTTCTTTCTCAACTGCTCCATCCACCTCACCTTTGCCATCCCTTTTTCCTTGTAAACATGATTACCAATTTGATAGTCATAAAAAGCGTATATAATTGGTGGTTCCTATGTTCATAGAATCGTAGTTCATCTTTGGATATCCTCGAAGAAAGAACCTCTGCTCAAAAACCTGAAGAAGATACTGCTGACCGCGATGGTTGGGGCGTGGGTGTCACCACCTTGAGGCTGAGGGAATCTTCTTTATTGAACCAATTATTCATTAAATTTCCAAGACCTTTAGACTTGTTGAGTTAGTCCATATAACTATGTGTTCTTTTCTAGGTCCTTCGGACTTATTTTAATTTGTCGGAACGACAATTATGTTTAAAAGTCTTTCAGACTTGTTAAGCTAGTCTATATGACTATGTTTTCTTGGGAGCTTACTTTAAACTTCTTATTCTTCTCTGTGAGTTCTTTTTTTTTGGTTTTAAGTCCTCATGATTTCACTATATGCCATTCCGCCTTGAACATCCTGTTCTCGTGTTTAAATTTTGTATGACTACACGCAGGTTGTCTATTGACTATATTTGAGGACCTAGCTAGGTCAGTATCTCACAGCATTCTTGTTGCCACCACATTTCCTTTGTTACTATTTTGGGTGCGCAAAATGCGGAATACGGCTAATTTTGTATGGTGGCCCGCACATATAATATTTTCTTTCACCCCTTGGTTGGCACTTCTTTTGGCTATATACTTAATGTTGGTGTGTACTAGATTGTATGAATACCTCAGGAAGTGGGTAATAGCATAAAAGTACTATTGAGTGCTCTGGAAGTACCCACTCGGATTAGACCGCCCATAGTACAATTTGGTATGGACACGTGTTTGTTAGTCATCAACTAGTGTAATTGAACTACGGTCATCTAACTGTTTATTATTTTGGATGTCGTTCCTTTATCTAGTCAAGCTAGGTAGCTTGTCCAACATGTATCTTGGTAACTCTAAAACTTTAGGATTAGCCGTTTTGCTTTATATTTTGCTAACTCTTCATGTTTCCTTTTTAGACCTTTCTGCTGGAATTCTGGTGCTAGCCCATCTGTCTTGCAATTCTATATCCACTATCAACTTAACTTCCATTTGACTTTGTCGTGTCGCCTTAGACATGTTCTTTTCCCGTGCTATGGGCACTCCACGTAAACGCTGGGACATTTCTACCTTACTCCACCAATCCATGACGTATATCTACATCCACGCATGTTGACGGATGATACCAAACAACCAATTTTATTAGACTTTAGTGGTGGGGGATAGCAACCCCTAACTGAGGATTATAAATCACTGTATTTTTCCGAGACCCCTGATTCTACATAATTAGAGGGGTGCAAATGCTTTTTCGTTGCAACCTCATTGGTAAAACCCATTACCACTTAGGGGAGTGAGGGAGTTGTTGCAACATTGCGATTACGACACAGGAAAAACCCATTTTCTTGGAGAGGGTTGCGACATCATTCAAGCTTTTGATCTATTCCTGTCTCTACTAGTCTTGTCGAGCAGCCAGACTGGCGGCAGGTATGGGTCATCATGGTTGCGACATTGCGATGACGTCATGGGGAAGACCCATTCCTGAGGAGTGTTGCTAGGTTCAATGATCTCATACGCATTTTATAATAATTTTTGTATACTTGCATCGATGGTTGCATGGTCTAAGGCGTCATTAGACGGCCACTGACGGAGTAATCGACGTTTTAAACAAATGCGGGTACAATTCTATCTGGTCTAGAAAAATCTCGACGGTCTGAAAATGTTGGGGGTGGGGGGGGTGCAGGAATTACGGTCGTTCTAACGAGAATCGTCTCTAGTACTCTTCACTACGCTGCCGTAAGGAGAGCTTCGTGCTCCGTGTTCCTTCCGATGATGTGGGAGGAACGCCCGACGCCGTGGACTGCACGCCAATAAATAAATAAAAAACTTCATGCCCCATCCCAATCCTAGGACCATAAACTCCCCACACCAAAAATAAAAATTCCAACGGCCCGTCCGAATCCTACCCAAACATAAATAACCAATGAGCACAAATAAAAAAGCAATGAACACAAATTAAAAACAAATGAAACAAGAATAAACAAGTTTGGAATACTGTAAAGTGTGTCAAGAGGAGTAGAGGGGAGAATGGAGGGGAGGAGAGAGGGAAACCAACAGCCAATCAGATAGCGAGGGGCATGGTTACGTGTTCATATCTAAGCCAATCAGAGTGCTGTTACCATAGTTCGTGCTAGATAGTGTAATATAATATTCAATTGAGATTAAAAAAATGTTTTATGGTGAAAAAGGGAAATGTGTATGTGAATATTGAGGCATATAACAAATATGTCACTAAGCTAATATTGATCTATACTGGACCAATGAGCGATGGTCAGTCAACTGGAGCTAATTAATGCCTACTACTAATGGAATATTATTACATGTTAATTGGCTACTCATTCGCTAGTTTATTGAGAAAAAAGACCAGTAAATTATAAACTGGCTGTCCAATTTAGTACTATGATGGCTAAATAAAAACAAGATTCATCTCACTTGCCTAAAATACAGAAAATATAAACTTACCTCTAATTTATATTAATAATGTCCACTATCCCTTTAATATTATTGTGTATCTACTTGGATTGTGAAGAAATACAAAAAACTTGCACTTAGATAATACCTTTCCACTACTTTCCTAGGGTATATACGTTGTAGAAATATTACACAAAAATCATAAATGAAATAATTTACACTGTTGCGTACTCTCTATGGCTATTAGGAAGCCTTGTTACAGACTAATTGAGAAAAGAGAAACATCTTTGTACACCAAAGAGCATAAGAATTAAATTCATTATCAGACTTGAATTAAAAATACATCTATTTGGCCATATCTTAGAAACTATTGGTTTACACAAACATATTTCTAGTAAATGATTTTTATCTTTACTAATACTATAACTTTACAATTAGAAGTTATTTTATATCCCAAATAGCTACGGAGAAATTACCCAAATTTGAAAATTTATCCTACTTAAAGTACCCTAAAAGTCATTTACATGAGAAAATAAGAACTGCCATCGTGTTTATAATGATAAACAATGTCTAGATATAAAATTTAATAAAATCGTTTGAGCGAATTCCAAGAATTTTCTTTTTCTTTTTTACGCTTCAGTAAATTATCCTTAGATTTAAATATCTAATTCCAAAAACTCCTCGGGGGGACCTTATGAACACCATAGATACCAAATTTAAGCCGAATCAGTAAAATAGTTTTGGCTTTAGCTTGGGGTACAGACAGACAGACAGACAGATGGCATTGGGAAAACTACTCTCTTTGTTCCAGGAGGTCATGAAAGGTCAACATTTATCAAAATCGTTAGTTTTGTTGTTTTTTTGTTGACGATCCCAACACTTCTTTTTTTAGGTGTCGAGAGAAAGTACGTAGGATATTCAAGCCAACCCATAGTTAAGAATCAAATATCCGAAGTTATTATTTATGCTTTTTAGAGAGGAATTCTCCATCTAGATATTATATTTTGAAAATTTAAAAATGACACCTAGACAAGGGAATCGAACCTGGGACCTTTGGTCTAGTACGCAAATGCTCTCACCACTGATCTATACAGGAATCCAGAATAACCCTAGACACGGGACTATACCTGGATAGCTCAGTGGTTAGAGCAATGGCGTACTAAGCCAAAGGTTCCGGGCTCGATCCTCGTGTCCAAGAGTCATTTTTCAATTTTCAGAATACAACACATAGTTGTTCAGTCTAGTTGTATAAACTTTCTCACCACACTCCTGGTGAGTCGTGTTAAAAAGAAACCGGATACAATTTAAGGGCTATTTTCTACTTAGTTAGCTAGCATGGAGTTAAAATGGCACTAGGTTAGTTCGTGTTGTTCTGCTAGATGTGTTAAGAACCAAAGTGGCAAGTTAATTCCACTGCACTATGATTGAGAAGAATAAAATACAAATAATCATCATTCAACGCTTGCTTTCCGTCTGAAAAATGATCAGAATGAATCACGCATGTTCACTTTAACGATTCTTGTCAAAATTAACTTAAAGTATACTATGAGGTAGGCCAAGAATATTTCAGAGGTGATCTTTTACTTGAGTTAGGCAACTAGATAAACAAAAGTTAGACTACAATAATGTATATCTTTTGTCAAAAGGATTAAATTAGTTTAAATTTGTTATTTCCATGAGTAAAGCGATTTAAAAAGGTTTATTCAATATTTGGAAAACAATAGAACTTCTTTGAGGGATTACTTCAAAGCTTATCTTCATTTTTTGAATGGTTGTTGATTGTGCTAAAAGGAATTTTTTTTTTCTTACACAACCTAGTGATATGTCACAAATCTTAGTCGCAATTTGTAGTATATAAATGATTGCAAGCAATCACTATTATTATTGTGTAAAACACCATCGATTTGACATTTAAATTAACAGCGTAGCTTGACCACACTTCATAAAATATCCACTAGACTAGAAACCATTAATTACGAGATTGTCTGTCAAGCCATAATATGTCTTCGGAAGAATCATCTATAAATGTTAGTGATGGAAAACAAGGTAAGCAGTGACTGGTTTTAAACCGTCCAGAACTCAAAGAAACGTTCAAGTTAATCAGTATCAAAGGCCGAAATATGCCAGAGTGTACTTTTAAAAGCTTACTAGGTCAGCAGTATTGATGCTGGGGACTAGGAGCTATCCAGCTATCATTTTGTGATGGAGGGGTATTTGAGACGGAAGGTTTTGGGCTCTATTTCACGGTGTGTCGTGCATTTTGTCTGGGACACTGTCACTGTAACGTTATCTATACTGGTGACAAAGATATAACTTTATGTGTATTGTTTTAGAATATAAAAATATTGATGACTATGAGCTATTATCACTTTGTGTTTTTATTTTATTCATATGATTATTAATAATTTACAGAACGTTATTAAACTTGTCCTAAAATCCAACTGCTTAGTAAGACGTGGTGTTAAAAAAATATTAAATTAAAATAACTCACTGACTATTGAGCTGTAGGCTAACCTAATTAAGTGTGTGTATGTATTTTGTTGTGTTCACAATAATTACAACCTTGAAAATTATTTTCCATTTTAATTCCTAATAACATTCCCAATCTACTAGAGAGAATTCTCTGTTCCCATGGTGAGATATAAATGGGCCACCCCGGTCATGTATTAGTGTTATGTGCCCCCACAATGAATACGAGTGTACAACACATAGGCCTATTATGTCTATAAATCTTTTTAACAATGCTTGCTACCAACATCTAGTAGAAACGGTTTTTAATTATGAATTAATTAAAGAAGAAATCATGCAGATTAGAAATATTCTATAAACATATAATTTAAACTGAGACAACATCACATAAATAATAAAAACCGCGTTAAGAAATATGTCCCAAACAGAAAATAATAGAGGATTATGTTTCCTCTTTGCAAAATAAATCGAGAGTAGTGTTTTCTCTTTCTAATCTAGAAACTCGTTGAGGAACCTATTTCCTCTTTCCAACCAAGAAACACATTGAGGAAACGTATTTCCTCTTTCCAATCAAGAAACACATTGAGGAACCGTACTTCCTCTTTCCGATCAAGAAACACATTGAGGAACCGTATTTCCTCTTTCCGATCAAGAAACACATTGAGGAACCGTATTTCCTCTTTCCGATCAAGAAACACATTGAGGAACCTATTTCCTCTTTCCAATCAAGAAACACATTGAGGAACAAAACACATTGAGGAACCGTATTTCCTCTTTCCAACCAAGAAACTCATTGAGGAACCGTATTTCCTCTTTCCAACCAGGAAACTCATTGAGGAACGTGTTTTCCTCTCCTGAATTGACTCACTTCTCCTCTTAGCCTCACGAATGGAACAGTATGTACACCCTCGCTTTATTAACCATTCCAATATTTTAACTCGACATTTTTTGACGTCTTGTTAGTTTAACCTCTCGATATTTGATAATAGGGGAGAAAGAAAGGTATCTGAGTTGTAAGTTACAACTATCGGGACTTCTAGAGATAAATACATGTGTTTTGTAGTGTGACAACTCATGATATACGCTAACCGGTAAATCATATTAATTGGTAGTGGAAACAACTGAATAGTGAAATACGTTAATATAATCATTACCTTATTTGTTTATAAACACATGTGTGAGTTTGTGACACATTTCAAACACTTTTTACTAACTTATACAATTGTTTCCAAAAACTTTGAAGCTAACTATATGCGTGGATGGGGAAAATAGTCTGAAACACAGAGTGTAGGTGTGACAATTAGCTACAAGAAGGTCCTACATAATTATACAAGTTATTTTAAAATCTAACACCACAAATAAGTAAATACAACAACAAACAATGGAATATTTTCAACAGTCAGATGACGAAAAGAGTGGTAGCAATGTTTTTCTATATTTAGCTTGAAGTTAAATCATCAACTTCAACTCCTTCGAATTAATTAGACCTCAAGTTAAAGAGCAGGTTATATGATAGCCTAATATTAAAACAGATACTGTAATAAATCTATTTTTCCTGGATTTATTGTTTAACCTCAACAAAACCTGACAATGAAACAGTTGTTCTAATGTTCCCAAATCAAACATATTAAAAACTTCAAACTTAATGTTACATATTAATTGCCTATAATTTGTAGAGGATTTTTATTGGTGTAATAAATCAAACTCATCCATCATTTAATGAAGCCATATAATTTTACCGTTGTTCAATCGGTTAAATTAACTATAAATCACTCTAGCCTATTGAAATAATGAACCTTAGACCATGTGGCCACCGATGCTGTTCTTATGATATTACCAGAGTGGAGTTAGTGAGAAACAGGGAGTTTGTTATGTACTTGGTACTAATTATATTGCTCCTATGGGGGAGTTAAACCTCTCATCAGAGGGACCATGCTTGTACAACATTATGGACATCTACTTTAGTTAAATAGATTGTTGCTGTTAATTAATGTACTTCTAAAAAATATGATTAGATTTATTGGTGAAAATAAATATAAATTAATAAGTAACTATAAAATATCGTTTATTTCAATATACCAACACCCTTTAAATAAGATATCAATTTTATCTCAAACGAAGTGTGGGGGTATTGATTAACTAGCAATATTTACGATTAAAGTCTGGTTTTATTTATCTCTTTTTATATTTTAATTCAATACGATATATTTCTAAAACAATAGAATGTTATGTTACAAGGTCAATGCTAGTCCAGTTTCAAACAATTGCTTGTGGAATATTTCAAAATTTTCAGGTAAATCTTATTAGGATTGTTTAATATTACATTATAATAATTCTATTAAAAAACGGGTAGTTTATCATTTATTATAATATGATTATCTTTTGGATAAGGCTGTGACAATAAATTTTGTTTAATTTCAAGAAACAATCTAACCGAACGAGAATCTTAAAAACCTGCCACTTTGTTTTATTTATATTAATAGATATCTATATTTTATATAAAATGATACGATTGGGGTGTATTTAGGTTTAAAACAATTCTTACGAGTCCCACAAGTATGGATACCGTCCTAAGTTTCATTTAGTTATCATCTTAGATTGCGCTTGTTAAGGTGCGATTAATTTGTCAACAAAATGATATCGTGATAGCTGTATTGAAATAACATATTGTATGTGTGCCAAAGAAGTTATTTTCTATACATTTTTATTAGTTTTACTTTCTCTCGACCACTCGAAAGAGAACTATTGTGATCGGTAAATAAATCTAACTCTTAGATTACGATAACTGCCCACGTTTATTGACCCCCTGAAAGCGAAAAAGTGGTATTTTAGGTCCCATCTGTCTGTCTGTTTGTATCCTGGTCTAGAGCCTAAACCACTTTACTGATCGGGATTAAACTTGGTATCTAGGGCTTTCATGAGGTCCGCCCGAAGGTTTTTTGGAACTATCATTACATAAACCCTAAAATCAGGGACAGTTTACTGAAGGGCAAAAAGGGAAAACATTTGTTTTCTCAAAATCCATTATAACGATTTTGATTATATTTTGCATCCATACATTGTTAAAGATTATAAACCAAACGGAAGGTTTCATTTTCTCAGGAAAATGACTTTGACTTTAACATTAGAACAAATTTCTAGTTTTTTTCATATCTATGTAACTATTTGAGATATGAAATAATCTATCTATGTGAAGATGTAATACTACCATAGATAAAAACATTTGATTTGAAATATGTTTTTATGAAATCAATAGTTTCTAAGCTGTAAGCAATTTTTTTTTAAATCCAAGTCTTTTAAAAAGAAATAATTGATTGTAATGTTCTTTGGTGGACACAGATGTTCCTTTTTTCTTAGTGGTTCTGTAACAGTGTATGCGATTTAATGTATGATCTTTGGTGTAACGTGATGCTCTTCTTGTAAATTTTACAAGTTTTTAGTAAATGTCTTTGATTTCAGATTAAAGAAAGAAAAAGTTTGTGCAATGCACCGTACCATTTATTTATATAGCACCGCGTCTTACAACACGTTCGGGCTGTATGTTTAAGTACTAGTTACGCTAATGTTTTTAGGGTTGAAGAACGTAGCATTTATAGTGAATGTTCACACGTTTGCCTGGATAGAGCGTGAAAACATTTAGTGAAAAATCATCCTCAATGCACCCGACTGAGATTCGAACCTCGATATCCACGTCAACAGTAGTCAAGTTTACTGCGAAAGTGAAATCTTAGACAATGTGGTCACCAAAGCGGATTATATTCCATACTTATTCGTTGGTGATAAGTAATTATATTTGATATTTAAATGTAATTAGTTTATCAACATTAAAATATTCTACAGCGCTATCTGTGAAATATTGATATTTAACATCAATAAATGTTCCACTCTACCCTTAAGGAACTAATCCTGTATATAATCTCTAATGTTCCACATTTGCTAAAATACTTTGTTCATAAGGGGCTCTAATAAAATAGTAGCACCCTCGCAAACCAGATTGCTGCTACCTACTGCTTCATCACACCTCTTAAATAGTTCTATGTATTTCGGAAGGGAACATAAGCTACACCAGGGCTAATAATGTAAGTATGCTAATTGTATCCTAACCTATAGAAATGATAAAGACAAATGAACCAGACCAGAAGAACAATAGAGTATTGTCTAACATTGAAGAGGCCTCAGGGTGTCACTGGCTTGAGGGGAACTCTCACACAGCAATGCACTTCAGGGGATTGACCGTTATGAAACCACTTGGACAGTCTTCAATTAACTAAAAACTATTTGTTACGAGTTACGACCTTTTTAAAAAGTGACGTTATTAGTGCTATATTATCTTACATTCAGTCATAACCATTTTTAAATTTATAGCACTAGAATTTAAAGAGTTATATATCGCAGATACATGTTGATAGCTTTATTCTCCATTTTGGCGTGAGCTGAGCCCTATTTCAAAATTATAAACTAATTCTTAATCAATAAGGTTTGATGATATTCTTTAATGTTACTCATTGTTCTGGTTGGTGACCTATTTAATGATAGCATTGACACAAATTGAAGTACACATAAAGTTAATCTAGAGATCTCTATTTCAATAAACAATAAATATGTTATTGAATGAGATAAATTCATGACAATGTTGCACTAGTCTTCATACTTTTATACTCTACTGTCAATGTAGTACCAAGATAACATCAACATATCTCAGTTATACACGGTGTAAACTGTCAGTGTAGCTGGTAGTACCGAGATAACATCAACATATCTCAGTTTTACATGGTGTAAACTGTCAGTGTAGCTGGTAGTACCGAGATATCATCAACATATCTCAGTTTTACACGGTGTAAACTGTCATTGTAGCTGGTAGTACCGAGATAACATCAAGATATCTCAGTCTTACACGGTGTAAACTGTCAGTGTGGCTGGTAGTACCGAGATATCATCAACACATCTCAGTTTTACACGGTGTAAACTGTCAGTTTAGCTGGTAGCACCGAGATATCATCAACATATCTCCGTTTTGCACGGTGTAAACTGTCAGTGTAGCTGGTAGTACCGAGATAACATCAACATTTCTCAGATTTACACGGTGTAAACTGTCAGTGTAGCTGGTATTACCGAGATAACATCAACATATCTCTGTTTTACAGGCTGTAAACTGTCAGTGTGGCTGGTAGTACCGAGATAACATAATCATATCTCAGTTTTACACGGTATAAACTGTCAGTGTAGCTGGTAGTAGCGAGATATAATCAACATATCTCAGTTTGACACGGTGTAAACTGTCAGTGTAGCTGGTAGTGCAGAGATATCATCAACATATCTCAGTTTTACACGGTGTAAACTGTTAGTGTAGCTGGTAAAAACGAGATATCATCAACATATCTCAGTTTTACAAGGTGTAAACTGTCAGTGTATCTGGTAGTACCGAGATATCATCAACATATCTCAGTTTTACATGGTGTAAACTGTCAGTGTAGCTGGTAGTACCGAGATATCATCAACATATCTCAGTTTTACATGGTGTAAACTGTCAGTGTAGCTGGTAGTACCGAGATATCATCAACATATCTCAGTTTTACATGGTGTAAACTGTCAGTGTAGCTGGTAGTACCGAGATATCATCAACATATCTCAGTTTTACATGGTGTAAACTGTCAGTGTAGCTGGTAGTACCGAGATATCATCAACATATCTCAGTTTTACATGGTGTAAACTGTCAGTGTAGCTGGTAGTACCGAGATATCATCAACATATCTCAGTTTTACATGGTGTAAACTGTCAGTGTAGCTGGTAGTACCGAGATATCATCAACATATCTCAGTTTTACATGGTGTAAACTGTCAGTGTAGCTGGTAGTACCGAGATATCATCAACATATCTCAGTTTTACATGGTGTAAACTGTCAGTGTAGCTGGTAGTACCGAGATATCATCAACATATCTCAGTTTTACATGGTGTAAACTGTCAGTGTAGCTGGTAGTACCGAGATATCATCAACATATCTCAGTTTTACATGGTGTAAACTGTCAGTGTAGCTGGTAGTACCGAGATATCATCAACATATCTCAGTTTTACACGGTGTAAACTGTTAGTGTAGCTGGTAAAAACGAGATATCATCAACATATCTCAGTTTTACAAGGTGTAAACTGTCAGTGTATCTGGTAGTACCGAGATATCATCAACATATCTCAGTTTTACATGGTGTAAACTGTCAGTGTAGCTGGTAGTACCGAGATATCATCAACATATCTCAGTTTTACATGGTGTAAACTGTCAGTGTAGCTGGTAGTACCGAGATATCATCAACATATCTCAGTTTTACACGGTGTAAACTGTCAGTGTAGCTGGTAGTACCGAGATATCATCAACATATCTCAGTTTTACACGGTGCAAACTGTCAGTGTAGCTGGTAGTGCAGAGATAACATCCACATATCTCAGTTTTACACGGTGTAAACTGTCAGTGTAGCTAGTAGTACCGAGATAACATCAACATATCTCAGTTTTACACGGTGTTAACTGTCAGTGTAACTGGTAGTACCGAGATAACATAATCATATCTCAGTTTTACACGGTATAAATTGTCAGTGTAGCTGGTAGTAGCGAGATATCATCAACATATCTGAGTTTTATACGGTGTAAACTGTCAGTGTAGCTGGTAGTGCTGAGATATCATAAAAATATCTCAGTTTTACACGGTGTAAACTGTCAGTGTGGCTAGTAGTACCGAGATATCATCAACATATCTCAGTTTTACATGGTGTAAACTGTCAGTGTAGCTGGTGGTGCAGAGATAACATCAAAATATCTCAGTTTTCAAGGTGTAAACTGTCAGCGTAGCTGGTAGTACCGAGATATCATCAACATATCTCTGTTTTACACGGTGTAAACTGTCAGTGTAGCTGGTAGTACCAAGATAACCTAATCATATCTCAGTTTTACACGGTGCAAAATGTCAGTGTAGCTGGTAGTGCAGAGATAACATCAACATATCTCAGTTTTACAGGGTTTTAACTGTCAGTGTAGCTAGTAGTACCGAGATAACATCAACATATCTTAGTTTTACACAGTGTTAACTGTCAGTGTAGCTGGTAGTACCGAGATAACATCAACATATCTTGGTTTTACATGGTGTAAACTGTCAGTGTAGCTGGTAATGCAGAGATAACATCAACATATCTCAGTTTTACATGGTGTAAACTGTCAGTGTAGCTAGTAGTACCGAGATAACATCAACATATTTCAGTTTTACACGGTGCAAACTGTCAGTGTAGCTGGTAGTACCGAGATAATATAATCATATCTCAGTTTTACACGGAGCAAACTGTCAGTGTAGCTGGTAGTAACGAGATATCTTCAACATATCTCAGTTTTACATGGTGTAAACTGTCAGTGTAGCTGGTAGTATCGAGATATCATCAACATATCTCTGTTTTCCATGGTGTAAACTGTCAGCGTAGCTGGTAGTACCGAGATATCATCAACATATCTTGGTTTTACATGGTGTAAACTGTCTGTGTAGCTGGTAGTACCGTGATAACATAATCATATCTCAGTTTTACATGGTGTAAACTGTCAGTGTAGCTGGTAGTACCGAGATATCATCATCATATCTCAGTTTTACATGGTTTAAGCTGTCAGTGTAGCTGGTAGTACCAAGATATCATCAACATATCTCAATTTTACACTGTGTAAACTGTCAGTTGAGCGGGTAGTACCGAGATATCATCAACATATCTTGGTTTTGCATGGTGTAAACTGTATGTGTAGCTGGTAGTACCGAGATAACATAATCATATCTCAGTTTTACATGGTGTAAACTGTCAGTGTAGCTGGTAGTACCGAGATATCATCTACATATCTCAGTTTTACACGGTGTAAACTGTCAGTGTAGCGGGTAGTACCGAGATAACATCAACATATCTCAGTTTTACATGGTGTAAGCTGTCAGTGTAGCTAGTAGTACCGAGATAACATCAACATATCTTAGTTTTACACGGTGTTAACTGTCAGTGTGGCTGGTAGTAGTGAGATATAATCAACATATCTCAGTTTTACATGGTGTAAACTGTCAGTGTAGCTAGTAGTACCGAGATAACATCAACATATCTCAGTTTTACATGGTGTAAACTGTCAGTGTAGCTAGTAGGAGCGAGATAACATCAACATATCTCAGTTTTTCATGGTGTAAACTGTCAGAGTAACTAGTAGTACCGAGATAACATCATCATATCTCAGTTTTTCACGGTGTTAACTGTCAGTGTAGCTGGTAGTACCGAGATAACATAATCATATCTCAGTTTTACACGGTGCAAACTGTCAGTGTAGCTGGTAGTACCGAGATATAATCAACATATCTCAGTTTTACACGGTGTAAACTGTCAGTGTAGCTAGTAGTACCGAGATATCATTAACATATCTCAGTTTTACACGGTGTAAACTGTCAGTGTGGCGGGTAGTACCGAGATATCATCATCAACATATTTCAGTTTTACACGGTGTAAACTGTCAGTGTGGCTGGTAGTACCGAGATATCATCAACATATCTCAGTTTTACACGGAGCAAACTGTCTGTGTAGCTGGTAGTACCGAGATAAGATCAACATATCTCAGTTTTACAAGGTGTAAACTGTCAGTGTAGCTGGTAGTGCAGAGATATCATCAACATATCTCAGTTTTACACGGTGTAAACTGTCTGTGTAGCTGGTAGTACCGAGCTAATGTGGTTTACCATAGTTGTTCTCTTCTAACACCTGAAAAATACCAAAAGATTTATTGTTTTTAATATTCTTTTCAAATATCCATGACGAGAATGTTTATTTATGCTTTTTTAACTTTCATAAGAAATCCAATGATTCCTGTGAAAGAAAATATTGTCTAAATTAGTAAACTCAGCTGGGTAAGTTTAACGATGAAGCTCTAGGATATATATCAAAGAGCCGATGATGTAGAAATCAGTTTTGAATAGTAGGAGATGGTTTCCTATCATTATTAGACCCAGTTAATGCCAAATTTTTCAAAAATTCCGTAAGCTTTAAGTAAATAAAAAAAATTAGATTAAATGTATACATTAAATCATAAACTGTCGCAAAAATAAAAATTTAAACTTTTTTGTATCACAAGTATTCTAAATTGGATTGAAACTGAAATTGACGTTTGAGTCTAAAATAATTTATTAAGAATAGTTTCAGATTTGATCTTTAAATATTTAACATTCAAACAGAAATACATCTTACCACTGTAATTACGTTCGTGCATTATGAAATGATTGATTTGTTGTTTTAGAAGCAATGGGCCTAATTTGATCACGAGCTCTAGAATAGTTTCGTCCCACGACATACACACTACCTTTTAACATTGTTATTTTTTCTTTGTAGCTCAGTTTGACTGTTCTGCCCATGGTGCAATCCATATTTTCCCCTGCAAGCTACAACAGTAGATACAAAGCTACTCCACGCATCACCTTCCATTTTCCATTCCTTGTCATTAATGTCACAAAAAATGTACTTAATTGATCTTAAATCTTAATAAGATATAAAAACTTTTTAAAGAAAATCTAAGAAAGTCAATAATTAGTTTATTTGATTTACTTTTCGTATAGTTTATTGACTAATACTAAAAATATATGATGAAATCATTAGTAATTAACGTTCTATTAGTAACTTACAGATTAAAAGTTAAATAGATATAAAATGTTTGTCGTCCTTCCAGGAACCTTAAACTTATTGATATTTTATATTTTAACGGTTCTTCTCAAATGAAATATTGAGTTTGGCAATACGGCTTTCAGTGTGATATTCATTCTTAATAAATAAATAATATTACATGATTCGGTATTAATCTAATCTGAAATAATAAACGTAAGGAATTGTTAGATATTAACTATATAGTTTGGTCAATAAAGAAACTCTAAAAATTGAACCATCCGCCAAAAATATTTATTTAAAAAAGTGCCAAATTCAATTCCACAAAATAAACCTTAAGCTATTCCGCCTCTAAAAGGGCTGAGATATAAAAAAAAGTGTTAGGTACAACTTGAAATGTATAAATCCAAATAACTTACCACTTCTCTTAAGTGTATAAAAGTGCGATAATCTGATTTTAAATTCTCAGTTAAATTGTATATGGGAAATATAACTAAATGCTTTTAACCAGATTAGCGCACTCATACAATAGAGGTCTGTTAATCTAGAATCTCGGGACTTCGGCAATGCTGGAATACCAGATAGGGCGGATTATGGGGCTATATTTGTGTAATGCAACAAAACCCAGAACATACTTTTGAAAACGATCATGGTAAATATGTAATACAATAAATGTAAGTGCGTATAAACGGAACGGGTAGTAAGACGCGGTAATAATAACAATAATAAATGTATGTATTGACAAACACAATATGGTGCTATCTGGCAGTTGGCGATAATGTAGTAAAACATGAAGCTGATCGGGTATTGCATGAAAACACTTTAAATAGAATTATAATGCCCTCCCAATTCCTAGACTCAGCTATTTTTTTTAATGTTTTAAAGAACCAGACCTCTAATTACAAACAATCTATGTAACGTTGAACCACACACAATCTCACAAATCCAGATTATTAGGCGTGCTGGACTATTGGGTGCCAGACTATTAGGCGTGCTGGACTATTGGGTGTACTGAACTATTGGGTGTACTGAAGTATTGGGTGTCAGACTATTGGGTGTACTGAACTATTGAGGGACAGACAATTTGGTGTACTGAANGTGCCGGACTATCAGCTGTACTGAACCATTGGGTGTTGGACTATCAGCTGTACCGAACCATTGTGTGCCGGACTATCAGCTGTACTGAACCATTGGGTGTTGGACTATCAGCTGTACCGAACCATTGTGTGCCGGACTATCAGCTGTACTGAACCATTGGGTGTTGGACTATCAGCTGTACCGAACCATTGTGTGCCGGACTATCAGCTGTACTGAACCATTGGGTGTTGGACTATCAGCTGTACCGAACCATTGTGTGCCGGACTATCAGCTGTACTGAACCATTGGGTGTTGGACTATCAGCTGTACCGAACCATTGTGTGCCGGACTATCAGCTGTACTGAACCATTGGGTGTTGGACTATCAGCTGTACCGAACCATTGTGTGCCGGACTATCAGCTGTACTGAACCATTGGGTGTTGGACTATCAGCTGTACCGAACCATTGTGTGCCGGACTATCAGCTGTACTGAACCATTGGGTGTTGGACTATCAGCTGTACCGAACCATTGTGTGCCGGACTATCAGCTGTACCGAACCATTGGGTGTTGGACTATCAGCTGTACCGAACTATTGTGTGCCGGATTATCAGCTGTACCGAACCATTGTGTGCTGGACTATCAGATATACTGAACCATTGGGTGTTGGACTATCAGCTGTACCGAACCATCGTGTGCCGGACTATCAGCTGTACCAAACCATTGGGTGTTGGACTATCAGCTGTACCGAACCAGTGTGTGCCGGACTATCAGCTGTACCGAACCATTGTGTGCCGGACTATCAGCTGTACCAAACCATTGTGTGCCGGACTATCAGCTGTACTGAACCATTGTGTGCTGGACTATCAGCTGTACCGAACCATTGTGTGCCGGAATAGCAGCTGTTACTGAACCATTGTGTGCTGGACTATCAGCTGTACTGAACCATTGGGTGTTGGACTATCAGCTGTACCAAACCATTGTGTGCCGGACTATCAGCTGTACTGAACCATTGTGTGCCGGACTATCAGCTGTACCGAACCATTGAGTGCCGGACTATCAGCTGTATCGAACCATTGTGTGCTGGACTATCAGCTGTACCTAACCATTGTGTGCCGGAATATCAGCTGTTACTGAACCATTGTGTGCTGGACTATCAGCTGTACTGAACCATTGGGTGTTGGACTATCAGCTGTACCAAACCATTGTGTGCCGGAATATCAGCTGTACTGAACCATTGTGTGCTGGACTATCAGCTGTACCTAACCATTGTGTGCCGGATTACTAGTGTGTTATTGTATTGTACATGTTATGATCCACACGATGAATAATTTACAATGTTCAGAGACCACGAATGAGAGAAGATATTGCTATTTAGCTCAGGGCCACAGAGGTGACAACCATTGCATGGAACTTTACACAGCAGTTCTCTCTTCACAACTTGTTTCCTTAATGCCTAGGGATCACTTTTAGCTTGGGTACGAGATTATATTATTCGGAGGTTTTTATAAATATGGCCGCCAGGTCTAGATGTACTTGTAAAGGAAGTTGATTATATCTTGAAAAATGATGCTTCTATTTAAAATTACCTACACAGAAATTGTCCAGGATCTTTTTTTTTCATTGGCTTAAACTAGCATTATATGAATAGGATACTGTTTTATATTTTTTCTAAAGGTTAAATTAAAATTAAAAACACAATTCATACTTACAATGAAAACTGCATATATTATTTCCAAACATACACATTGTTAACCAATATAGTTATTTTATTTATTATATTATATTAATAGATTCCAACAAGCACAGTTTGGGTAGTTTAAAACCAAATAACAATATATGGCTTAAGGTGCGTTGTCCAAGCTGCTACAGGCTACCTGAAGCTGTGGCCAGAGTCGCGGTATTCACGCATATCTTGTTTAAGTTTTGTCCGCACTGGTGGAGGGAGCAGTGCTTGCGGCTAGAGACGTAACGACAGTGATAGAGTTTTGGGGACAGAGCGTATTTGTTTTAGACTGTTGGATGTGGATCTAATTTAAAAATGTTTAATTAATGAAAGCTGGGGGTGATAATTACCTAATTGAAAATATCCCAACATCCATGGGTATACAATTTAAAACATCCTAAATACAAGGACATGCGTACTTATGTTCACCTTCTGTCTTTTACTTCTGCTGTGCAACCATATTAACATAATTTAGTACTTACTATATTCCTTCATCAAAATACCCGAAAAGATTCTGACACTCGGATCATATGCAACTGTAGTATGGGGCTATCTATCGGCATAATGTTAGCACCATGTCTATGACAATAGCGTGTTTGTGCCAAAAGGACGATGTATTCCTGGTACTATCTTTCGGCATAATGTGAGCACCATGTCTATAACAATAGCGTGCTTGTGCCAAAAGGACGGTGTATTCCTGGTACTATCTTTCGGCATAATGTGAGCATCATGTCTATAACAATAGTGTGTTTGTTCCAACAGGGTGGTGTATTCCTGGTACTATCTTTCGGCGTATTCCTGCCCGCTATGTATTCCTGGCTATATCTGTGTTGGGATCACTAACTAGCAGCATCATGCGTGCCAGCATGTCTGTAGCCATAGTTGCCATGGTAAGGACAACAAATACCACCACCAACAGCAGTCTCCAGACAGACACGGATACGTGTCCAGGTCAGGAAGTGGTCACCAGTTCCCCGGGATCAAAGGTAAAACCAAAATATTATAAATAAATTACTTTAAAACGTGATTCAAGTGACCATTCTGGTCTAGTTTGTTTTTGAGTGCTTCCATCTTATAGTATAATAGAGATATTAGGAAAAGAGACGTCCTACAGAAAGTAAAATTAATATATCTAAAAATAATGAAAGATCATTAAATATTTATATAATGTACTGATATATTCGTTTATTCCCGTAGCCTATTATATTAAAACACTCTGCTACTTAAAGTTATTAAAGAGCTTTAATGTTAAAAAATTATTTTCATTTAAAAAATGTTGGTCATTAACTATTATTATTATTATTATTATTATTATTATTATTATTATTATTATTATTACTATCACCACCTTAAATTTAGCGGTTTCTCCCAAAACATCAACAAGATAAGAGGTATTTTAAAGTTACAGGAACACTATTGTGCTTGATTAATAAGGTGTTAATATCTGTTGTGTTGCGATCCCTTAGCAATGTCGATATGAGAGAGTCAGCTCCTGCTCCAACAGAAGGAAGACAAGCACACAAAATATCATTATAGTAAGTTATAGGGTTTGTGGCTGTATGCAGTTTACCTAACGCCGAGTGATTGTCGGCCATATCTTAAGACCACAACAGCAATAATTTATCCTCCCATCAACTATTAGCTGGTCCACATGATGGGATATTGGTAATAATATTTTTCACAATCACTGTTGGCATCCATCATGTCATGAGTGTCAACAACAGGGCCCTAATAAAATGAGGGAAAGGGGGGCTAAATTAACGTTTGACTAACATATTTAGATGACAGTAAATTAAAAAGTGTCGATATGCTAAAAAAAACTATTTACAAATTGTACGCTCATTTTTAACCAGTCTTTTAGTAATCAACGCGTGGTTGACACAGTCTATATCCTCAGAGACAATCCCTGTCATCTTTCTGATCATCAGGAAAAAAACCTCTTAAAAAGTAAGAAATTTGTTGCTATCGAATACTAATATCAGTGGGGAAATAATGTGTTTAGAAGTTAATATTTATCTTCATACTTATCCATTAGAACTAGGAGCATACAATATGGTATTAATCTATACATTATAGTTACAATCATCGGTCAGTGATCAAAACCTTAAATCTTATAATCTGAATAATAAATGAGCATTCACTGCATTTAATCATTATCATTGCCAAGATTCGGAACTTCAACATTTATTCATTGATCATAGCAACACATCGTACTTATAAAACATTTAATTATATTTCATCAATTTATGCCTCAAACATTCAATCTTCAGTCAGTTTAAGAGCTGGTCAAGCAGCCTTGAATTACTTCTTATTATTATTTTTTTTTTTTCATTTAACTCTTGGGAGCATAATTTAATTCAAAATAAACTATAAATCTTGAAATTTTTTTAAGATAACAATTTCGGGAGTAGAGCAATAAAATAATAATTTCATAAAAATAAATTAACTTAAATCAATAGATTAAGACTTAATATAAAAATTACTGAATGAAAGTTTCGGAAAGTCAGGTGCTGGTCTACCAGTTTAAACAATCTCACTTTTAAAAGAAAAGTCATGGAAAGTTGAAAAATATTTCACTAATAATTTACTAACTACGCATTCTTCCTTACCCACACACGTATTGAAAATATTAATTTATATTAAAATAGAATAAATAATATAATAAATAAAATAAAAGATAAAGACCAACACTTTAATCAAACAAATTATGACCCGTACGAGACCAGCTAGTAAACACAACTTACAAGACACTGCGCATGCTCCAACATTGACAATGAGCACCAGGACGATATTTACAGTTATTCCTTCATCCCACGATATCAAGAGGCAGTTTAAACATTGCTTTTATTCTAAATCTACTGATTGTGTAGGGGACCTATAAGACGTGCATGTGCCCTAGCCTCTTTCCCCTGAGAAGACAACCCCACAGACACACTTGAAAAATAAAATATATTAAATAAAGAGTCTGCCAAAATATATTATGTATGGGATTTAAAAAATATGTAAGTTGTATTTTAGTTTATTTAACAGAATAATAATTATTTCGCTGAAAATAGGCAAGCCGTGCTTTTAATAATAATTTTAATAATTTTACAAAGCAAACCCTACACACCATAGTACTCAAATTAATACACCTCAATTAATAAACTCAGTACACTTATTTAGCTATTTATACAAGATTAAATCACCTTAAAAATTAAATTTAATAATTTTACAAAGCAAACCCTACACACCATAGTACTCAAATTAATACCCCTCAATTAATAAACTCAGTACACTTATTTAGCTATTTATGCAAGATTAAATCACCTTAAAAATTAAATTTAATAATTTTACAAAGCAAACCCTACACACCATAGTACTCAAATTAATACACCTCAATTAATAAACTCAGTACACTTATTTAGCTATTTATGCAAGATTAAATCACCTTAAAAATTAAATTTAATAATTTTACAAAGCAAACCCTACACACCATAGTACTCAAATTAATACACCTCAATTAATAAACTCAGTACACTTATTTGGCTATTTATGCAAGATTAAATCACCTTAAAAATTAACATGAATTAATTTCACATGAACTGAACACCACTGGATTTAAATATTACATTATAAATACATAATATTTGAACATTCATCTTAACCAAGATTCTTACATAAACCGGCCTACATTAATTATCATACATATACAACATTTTAGCGTAGTTAATCGATCCAAGCCTCATACTGTCATTGATCAGGGGCCTACAAGCCATTTGATCTTTGATCTGAATAATATATAATACCTGAAAACTTTTGATCACTATAAGAAATATACATCAGACTATAACCAAAATATAATCATTGATCTGAACTCAAAAACATATTTAGATTTAATCAAACCATTGTATATGCACCCCTTCCTTTAACTTGCGTAGCGCACTACTTTGTGTTTCTAGTGTTAATTCTCCACGTAGTTTGGCACATAACCATTCCCTATCATATTTGAAATAGTCATGGGAAGGAAGATAGGAGCAAGTCTACAAGTTATAGATTAGTTTAAATAGGGATCAGTCTTAATGGAAAATAAATAGAAACATTACAAAAAGTCAATAACAATAATTATAAGTTAGTTTAATTTTGTCTAGTAAGTATTAGGGAACATTACGTAGGCACAGTTGCCTTAATACTGAAACTCAGTGGATATGAAATATTAACCATAGTTTGGTTACAATGTTTATAAACTAAATCATTCAAAGAAGTACCATCACAGGTACCTAGCACTTTGTGTCAAACATAAATCAATAAGGCGTTAGGTTTATCAAATTTATTAAAGCAACAGTCAAAATCCACAACACGTTAAATAGTTGGCCACATCATAGCTAGGAGAATCTGATAGTAACCTGAGTAACAAGCTAGAGACTCTAACCAGTGAAATACAATAGAAACCATTCCATAGCGATGGGAATGCGAGAAAACACTAGATTAAGGGTAACGGCCACTCAATCTTAATTCCTCGGCTAGTGGTGCTTGGTCACCGGGAAACAGTTGACACGCGAACAAAGTAATGGAATCAGTTGGCTTTTATAATAACGAGAAGATAATAGAGAAGAGCTATAAGTAGATGGCAGGGCGTATGGGTACGGCGCTCTGATTGGTTGAAATTGATCACGTGGCCCCGCATCCTCGCTCTCTGATTAGCTGTTGGTTTTCACCCTCCCCTCCCGCCCTCCGACCTCCTCCTAACCCCTTCCCCCTCCTTTCCCCCCTTTTCAGGCATGTTGGTTTTTGTTCTAAACGAGTTGGTACTTGTATTTTCTGGTTTTATTAGATTTTCTATGTACTGAGTTATCCCTGGTGACTTATACCTGGTGCCAGTATATTTCCGTCTGACTTGAATTTACCCTCTGGTTAATTCCATGACAACATGGGATTAACAACCTGTTGTCCTCCTTCAATGTCGCAGAAGTTTATTTTTTGTTTTCTATGTGGCAATGGGTTTTCACTTATGTCTGAAACCATTTTGGCTGTGTGACAATACAGGAATAGATTGTGACCTTGAATTATGTCACAACCTTCCCATCAGTGGGTTCTCCCTGATGAGAGACACCAGTTTTTCAGCTCGACAAGAAAAACCTCCTAGATCTGTGTGACGTAATCAAAGCGTGGTATGTCGCAACACTTCCCCCCTGGGATTTCCTGATAACTCATACATGGTGCCAGTTTGGCGACTCTACAAGACAAGTAGAGACAGGAATAGATCGTGACCTTGAAACATTAAGCTAGTACAATAGGTCACTTACCTTGGAAACTCTTTCCCCCTCTCTCCATTCTATGTGACAGTGGGTTTTCCGAGTGACTCATAATTGGTGCCAGTTTGGTGGGTTGACAAGACAAGTCTGGACGGGAATATATCATGACCTTGAACGATGTTGAAATGGGTTTTCTTGATTACGTCATCGCACTGTCGCAATCCTGATGACTAATATCTGGTTCCAGTTTGGCGGTTTGACAAGACGAATCGAGACAGGAATAAATATTGACCTTGAAACCGTGAGCTAGTACATTAGGTCATTGACCCCGGGTACCCCTCCCCCCTGGCAATGGGGTTTCCCGAACACGCCATCGCACTGTCGCAACCCTGATGACTCATAACTGCCACCAGTTTGGCAGTTCGAAAAGATCGAGATAGATAGATTAACCATCCTTAGCGCAAGTTTTGTAAGAAAGGGTACGTGTCTTTAATATAATTATGGTGGGGGAGGTTGTGGGTTAGAATCTCGCTTGGGTGAACTGAGGGGGCGGGGGGTTCTACTCTTCCTCGCTCCACTTAAGCTCTTGAATATTACTACTTTACTACTCCGGTCCGTGACGGATACCTACATCCACGCATGTCGACAGACGATACCAAACAACCAATTTTAGTAGACTTTTGTGGTGGGGAATAGAGGTATCTAACTGAGGATTTTGAGGCCCCTGACTGGGCGTAATTAGATCTGTGTCAATGCTCTCTATTTGTGAAAAAACCAGTGCCACATTGGGTGTTGAGACATTGCGATGACGACACCGGTAAAACCCATTACCTCATAAGAGGTTGCGACACATACCATTAAGGAGGAAAAGTGAGGGAAGTGAAAGGGGTCTCAAGGCAGGGGAACCATTTATCACACTGTACACCTAACGGTCGTCAGGAGAGGTTCATGCTTTTTGCTCCGGGAAGTGAAAGTCCATCCAACACTGCCAGGGAGCAGTCAGTGTAACTTAGTTCGACCTGTGGCGTGGCAATGTAATGAGGGTGGAGAGTTAAGAAAAAGTGAAAGGGATCTTACGGGCGTGATACGCTGTCAGCTGATAGGTCGTCACACTCTTTTTTAAGCGTCCGAGCAGAGAAGATGGTCCCAACATTCACTATCGATGCCGAATGTATAGCATCCGGCACCGTTGACTACAGGCAAATAAATATAAAACTCTAACCTCTGATCCTAATCCTACCCAGACATAAATAACCAATGAGTACAAATAAAAAAATCTATGATAATACATAAAAACAAATAAAACAAGAAAATACAAGTACCAACATGTTTGGAACAAGAACCAACATGTCTGGAAAGGGGTCCAGGAGGGGAGGAAAGGGGAGGAGAGGCGGAAAACCAACAGCCAATCAGAGAGCGAGGAGGCGTGGTCACGTTATCAAATTCAACCAATCAGAGCAAAGTCGAGGTCGTGATCTATTCCTGTCTTGTCGAGCCACCAAACTGGCTCCAGGTATGAGTCATCAGGATTGCGACAGTATGATGGTGTCATCGGGAAACCCCATTGTTAGGGGGGAGGGGTACCCAGGGTAAAGGACCTAATGTACTAGCTCACGGTTTCAAGGTCAATATCTATTCCTGTCTCGATTCGTCTTGTCGAACCGTCAAACTGGCGCCAGTTATGAATCACTGGGAAAACCCACTGTCACATAGAAAGGGAAGAGGGGGAAAGAGTCACCAAGGTAAATGACCTATTGTACTAGTTCACTGTTTCAAGGTCACGATCTATTCCTGTCTCTACTTATCTTGTCAAGCCGTCAAACTTGCACCAGGTATGAGTCATCAGGGAAACCCAGTGGGGGGAAGTGTTGCGACATCACACTTAATGATTACGTCACACAGATCTAAAAGGTTTGTCTTGCCGATCCGCCAAACTGGTGCAAGTCATCAAGGAAAACCCACTGCCGTGGAAGATTGTGCCATCATTCAAAGTCACGAACTATTCTTGTCTTGTCCAACAGACAAAATGGCGCAAGTTATCAGGGAAAATTCATTTCCACATAGATAACCAAAAATAAACCTTTGTGAAATTGAAGGTGTACAATAGGTTGCTAACCCCAAGTCGACATTTAAATAACCAGAGGGTAAATTCAAGTCAGACGGAAATATACTTGTACCAGGTATGAGTCACCAGTGAAAACCCAGTATATAAAAAAACAAATAAATCTAGAAAATACTAGTACCAACATTTTTGGAACAAGAACCAACATGTCCAGAAAAAGGGGAAATGAGGAGGGTACGGGGTTAGTAGGATGGGACAAAGGTGGGTCACAAGGGGGAAAAAAAACAGCCAATCAGAGAGCCAGGAGGCGTGGTCACGTGATCAATTTCAACCAATCAAAGCACTGTAACTATACGCCCTACAATCTACTGCCATTTAGGAAATGATCATTTGGCCTTAACTTACACGTGTTGTAACTTCTAGGTATTGCCCTATGTTTAAATTCGCTCATAGTATCACAATTCGATTACTATGTCTTACAGAGCGTCACGCAGGGACGTAGACAGTACCCCACCCCCACTATCTCAGCTCAAAGGCGTAAAAAGACAGTAGAAATTTATTTTGTCGTATGCAAGAGCTATAGTTAGCAACACCGAAACAGCTGCACAAGTTCAAGTGAATTAATTTGAAGCAAAGCACAAGATGTCTGGTTGGTGCTTTGCTAGTGCAGTTGTCTGGCTACAGTAATTTCATCTCAAATATTAAAAATAGTAACTTTCGGTACACTCTTTTAATTTAATTAAATCTAATGATTTAGAAGTGGCACAATTTAGCACGAATTTTATATACACTTGGAAAAGTTAGTTTTAAGCAGCTCCACAAAGCTAAATATTTTGTTCCACAACACATAATTTATTAACTGGCAATTTATTAGCGGCAAATCACAAACTTACAGAATATGTTTACTCCACACAATTTTAAATCAAATTATTTCAATACTGGTTTAAAAGTTCTAATATTAGTAAAGTATCGAAATGCCGCTATCGATATAACACCTGAAACAATGTAAAATATCTCTCCCACTGGAGTTTACTTCTGACCAGTTAATATTTGTTTAGACCGGTGAATTCGAATGGAACGAGCTGACTCAGAGCTACATTTTGGCTGGGAACACATACGGATCTCTGGTAACAATACTAATTGGAGCACGTTTGGCAGAGATTTTTGGTAACAAACGAGTGTGTGGAATAGCGATGTTCATGAATGGATTCCTCAACATACTGAGCCCTATATGTGTCCGATGGAATGTAGCAGCTTTCATTGCAGCTAGAGTGTTACAAGGTTTTTTCTCGGTAAGTAATGTATCTACCGCCTACAAACGAATATGAACAAATAGCAGTAGCCAATCTTAGTTATAATATAAGTTTATTATTAAATCCATTTACATCTATTATATTGGGATTACTTTGCAAGTGGTATTCTGCACACATTACTTTTGTGCTGAGAAATATCAAACGTTGAATTAGAGGCTACTAAATAAAACAATTATTTAACTCTCTTAATTAGAGGATTCTAATGTTTATGGCCGTCACAACATAAGCTGATTTCAACCCTATCCGGACATACTTCCATTCGATCCCTAAGCTGATATACAACCGCCTTCAAATACATGTTAACACTCGACGTCTGGACCTTTCCCAGCTTGGTATCCCAACTAAAATGTCTTGTACACCAAACACCTGATATCACCCATGACCCCACACCTTCAGCCTAGAAACCTTGATTATCATTATTATATTTGTGGAGGACTACAAAACATGAAGCTATTCATTATAAAACACTCTCCATTCACCGGTTAGTTCGTCCCTTTTAGTGCCAAATGTCTTTTTTAATACATTGTTCTCAAAAACAGTAATAACACCAATTAATTAAAATTATTTTATTTCAAAACAGCACTAATAGGTTGTAGATCCTTTGCAATTAAAATTTAATATCGATAATCCATTCCAAACTAAAGTTGCTCTTGATGTTCTGAACTTTCAGGGCCCATTCATGCCGGCAAACATGTCTTTGTTTGCCTCCTGGCTGCCGCCCCAAGAGAGGGCTCGTTTGTCTGGAATTATCTTCTCTGGTAAGTAGCGTGGACCCTCGTTACCCGATATTGAACATGGTTCCTTTAAAAAAATACTTCATTGAGTGTAGGTAATCAAACAGATTGTATGTAAACTTTCTAATCAAACCTTTAGTCAGTCAAGAAAGCTATGAACTAATTTAGTAAGGACGACCGACACTAATTTAAGTATATTCACAAGAACAATAATTATTTTTTATTTGAAATCAAAATCGAATTGAACGTTTTGCACTGATACACGACGGTTATAAGAATATTTTGTTTTCACACAGCTTCTAATATAGGGAGTCTTATATCCATGGGTATCTCTGGCAAGATGGCTTCCACATTCGGTTGGGAATCGCTTTTCTACGTGTACGGTGTGTTGACGGCGCTGTGGTGTGTTCTATGGATGTTATTAGTACACGAATCCCCAGAAACTCACCCTTGGATCTCTGATGAAGAGAAGGAATACATAGTTTCCAACACTAAAAAAGTTGCCATTGTGAGTCAATATTTTAAGAAAATATTATTATTTTGTTTTTTGTGCACATGTCATTCTTAATATCGATCTCGATTATCTTATAAATTTCACAATCTCTTGGTTATAAATGTTAGAGGATGTTTAGAACAATTTAATTATGATATAGTCTGATAAAATTATGTTAACACATTGGACATAAGAACAGATAATAATACCACAACAATTTTTTTGCAACAGTTTGTGGAGGTCCTAGGACGTTAGGTCCTTAAAGTTAGGATGTGCAAAAAATTGTATACATAATTCTATTTTATAGTATTTACCGGTGTCAAAAGTAGCATTTTAATGTTTATAGCAAGAATGAAATTTCATAAAAATTGAATAATACCTGCTTCCTTCTACCAACTATTTTATATTAAGAAAATGATTCAAAAAATGTAAATTTGCCTTTATTACATTCGCTCTTGTAATATTTGAATTCAATATCACAGCCTCATCATTTGAATAGAGAATCCGTCTCTGAACTGGTTTATAAAGCAACATACCGAGATATTTAGAGATCATACTCGCGTTTTTCTATTTGCCCTCTTTTGCTGAGAGAGGTGTCTTGTTCGGAAGGAGATATCAATTTCTACGTTGTTTGTGTGAATATAATTATAAGATAACAAAAGTGTTTGTGCTTATTTTGTGTCAACGACTACATGGAAAAAGCTAATTAAAGCATTGCCAAATTGATCTGGATTTGTAAGATTTATATTGAAAAATTAGTGTAACAAGCTTTAATAAATAAATAATAAAAAGTCTAGTCGACGGTCCAGTTTTAGTTAATCAAAAGAAAATTGCTTTGATTCTTACTTTGTAATACGCACTCATCATGCAGACGATTGACCACTACAATAATAAATACCTAAACGTTTTACGATAATATCTTAAGGTCAAATTAAATCCAAATGACAACAAATATATACTTTTCTAATAATAAAAACAAAACATTTTGATATCGCTACCTGTAAATATGTATCATTCTCTTAATTTCTTATTAAAAAATTATAAAAGGATGTATTAAGGAACAGTATTTTATTAGTAATCAGAGATCACCCAGGAAAATTGATTTGGCAAAAGATAACTTTATCGAAAAAAATAAATGGTATGGAGCACCGCTCAGACTTTCACCCGCTTTATCTTAAAACAGACATTTACTAAAAAAAAAGTAAAATTTGTGAAACGAAATAATAGGTGTATACATTGTTGTAGAAAAACTTCACCAAAGATCATACAGTAAATGAAATAAAATACACTGTTACTTACTCTATGGCATTAGTAACTAGAAACACTGTTACAAAAAAATAGGGAAAAATCTTTGTTCACAAAAGTGTATAACAATCAAATGCATTTTCAAAGACCTGAATTGAAAATATATACAGGATGTATTATTATTGTTGTCAAATATTTTAAGGGCGTTGCCCTATTAACCAAACAATAATAAAAGTTCTAAAAAACATGGGTTCAGAAATTCCTAGTTTTATAGTCATTAAAGATGTTCCTTTAAATAGTTTATCAACCTAAATTGCCTTAATGAATGGTTTGCATATATAAGTAATGTCATCTTTGTCCTTATAGTTGGTAATAATTTACGTATGTGTTTTGTTTCGTTGATTTGTCTTTTGTATTGTTGACTAAAGAGGTTTGATGGTTGTCGAAGATATTGCAGATTGCTTCGAGATAAGAAATAGTAAAGTAAATCTATTCTGTGAGTGAAATGGCAGACATAAATCTTGCGTATGGTTTTGCTGATTGAAATTCATTAAGAGCATGTGTACTTTATTCAGATATGTACCCCAACAGACGTTTACCTTGTCTAAGATCATTCACACAACTTCAACAACGTTTGCCAGAGATGGGCTCATTTGAGAGAAAATCCTTTGACACTGGACGACCAATAGAGGTATGAAATGTTGACCTTGAGGAACTAGTTATTTGTAATGTGATGAATAAGATAGTACAGGAAAATTGACTTAAGGGGAAGGACTTCATCATATGACTATTTTAAATACTCTCAATGAAAACCTCAAGTATCCCTATAAACTTCAACGGATGCAAGGACTTAATGAAGCAAACTTCCTGCAATGAATAACATTTTGCCAGCGCATTAAATGAACGTGTTCGGTGATCCTACATTTCTTGGGGTTCATCCTGTTCCCTGATGAAGCTGTTTCCTTACATGACAGGGTATTCAATTACCATAACAACCATATTTGTAGCAAAGACAAACCTCATGTAGCGTCGCAAGACAAAGTTCAGCGTATACGTTTTTGTTGACATCGTGCACGATAATTTGATAGGCCCTTATTTTTTTAACTCCAAGTCTGACAGGAGACTTTCATCTGCCATTTTTTCAATATGAATTGCACTATTTATTGGTAATTTACCTCTGGATGTCCTACGAAAAATGTGGTTTATGCACGATGGCGTCCCAGCTCACTTTAGTGGGAGAGTTCTTCAATATGTTGATGTCCTTTTTCTTCAAAGATGGATTGTTTGCTAGGGATCCAATGAATGGCTTACCCGATCACCTGATTTTAACCTATAGTACTTTTTCTCTAGGGACATTTAAAACCATATGTTGACGTTTAAAAAGATCTTATTGTAAATTAATTTGAGGAAATACGTAACACACTGAATGTATTGAATAGAGTAGTACAAAGCATTGGACTCAGGCTTAAAGGATGTATAGAAGTAGGAGGACACAATTTTGAACAATTTTTGTAGGCAAATGTTCTACCTGTAGTTTTTGTTCGTTTATATCTGAACCCATGTTCATATGAAAATTTTGATCGTTAGGTTCGTGGAAATACGTCCCTAAAATATTTGACATAAATTAAAATAAATCTTTTATATTAGCTTATCCCTAGCTAAGAAATTATTGGTTTTATGAAAAAGAACTCGCTTTGTTTGTTGGGGGTGGAGGCCTCTAACCCCCGATTCCCGGACTTGTGAATCTCGCCATTGCTGTTGCAATACGTTTTTTGATAGGTACTACTATTTGGTCAGAAGATACCTCCAAAGAAAGGTCCACACCGCCTTGAAAGCTGCTCCACCATTTTGAACTTTTTTTCAGGGGCTTTAAAATTATTATTTTTCAACTTTTTGGAATTTTTCCGTCGATTACTGGCTAGAAGCTATACTTTTGCAATATTTCAAGTTTCTAGTTCATCTGGAAGTGGGTGAACATTAATGTCAGTGAGTGGGTGAGTGAGTGATCCAGCCGTGTGGGTTTATAGTAGTATAATATGTTTCAAATTAAATAATTTTATCTTTAGTCTAATAGTACTCCAACATTACAATGAAAAGTTATTTCGTATCTCAAATTGTTGAGGGGAAATCTGAAAAATGGGCCATTTTCCTCATGTAAAGTAAAGACATTTTCACGATAAAATGAGAGTTGCCAACTTGTTTTAGTAATAAACAGTGTCTTTATATCAAATTAAATCAAAATTGGTATAGTAAATTTCAAGAAAATTGATTTTTTTTTCGCATTTTGCCCTTTAGTAAACTACCCTTAAATTTAGGATTATATATTTAATTCCAAAAACCCATCGGGTGGAGATTATGAAAATCCCAGGTACTAAGTCTTAGCCCAATCAGTAAAATAGTTTAGGCTATTGCCCGAGGTATAGACAGACGGACAGACAAGCGACATTGCGAAAACCATTATTTTTTTGTTTCAGGGGTTCATGAAACGTATATATTTATCAAAATATTTAGTTAAATTTTATTGACGATCACATTACATTCTTTCCTAGGCGTGGAGATAAAGTAATAAGCTACAATTCAAATAATAAGGAAAAATAAATATGTTAATAAGTTAGTCAAATCTATTGTTTATTATTTTACACAAAATCATTTTGAGAAACAAATTATTATTATCATAATATATCTTCTACTTCAAAATTAGTTTCATTTTTGCACGAGGAAGGGATATTTCACTTCCAAAAACGCTGGACGATGTCTCCAAGTGATAACATATCTTTTACACTCGTAAATACTGAATGTCTGATCAATTTGGTGGTTTGTATAAATCCGATGTAGCTATTGCTGTTTTTAAGATGTTGAAGTGATAACAACAGATAATTTTTTCAGCATAATCAATATAAATTTATCTAGAAAATACCAATGAAATAAACAAAATAGTTGCTATTATTTAAAGTATTCTTTTAAATGATATACAAGATTTTAATTCACCACAGTAAAATAAGATCAAATAAAATCAAAAGCATCAAAAGTTTAAATAACTAAATATTACAAAAATTGCAAAGTGCTTAATCAGCCTCATTTATAAAGGTTTACAACGCGTCAGATTCACACCAGTGAATACAGACAAAAAATATTTAAATTTATGGACTGAATTTAAATTTAAAAATTGCACCAGATATTTACAAAGGTTTGACTTCCCAACTAAACTCAAACCTTTCCGGGCCAATTACCCTCGTCACTTTTAAATGATTGAACAAAATTCCCACATTTAAATATTAAATGTTTAAATAGAGAAAGTTACGTTACATAACTTGTAATTTTGCCTAAATGAATCAGCGAATATTAAAGTCAAAACCATATTAAACAACAAAAATAAGTTAATTTAATATTAACTTCAAAGCAAAGAAGTCTTCAAAATAACCAACAAAAGAAACATTATCAATTTAAAGAACTTAAATTGATGATAACCACAAAAGCAAAAATTTATAATATTTAACCTAAATATGGCAAAACATAAAAAGAACCAAAAAATGTGGCTATCTCTTTAAATCAAGAAAATACAAAGATACTAGTGCCCAAGCGGCAACAAGAAGGATTAAGTGCTCCATAACAAAATTTACGTTTAAAATTAAAGTTTTTAGCAAAACATTACCGATGCCTACACTGACAGATTTCTATAACAAACTAAACCAAATTATTCTCGAAAATCAAACCCATCGCACCAATTTATGTTTTATATATTTAAACAAAGCTATTATAAGCCATCCTGGCTAGATAACGTCCTAGTCCTCAACAGGACTTCTCGTGGAAGTGGCCAAAGTAATAGTCTTCGATATTGTCTGTGGTGCCTCGTTATATAGGTCTAGATGCAGAGTGGGAAGATGGGAGTTATCCTTTGTTATTACGTCATTCGCAAACATCTGGTAGAAAGGCTTCGGTGTATTCGTCACGTAGGCCGGGTTCTTGTTGTGTTGACCATCTGCTGCTGCATTCGACTAGTTTCAAAACATGAACTCCAAGACGAGCAGATGTAGTAGAGCTATGTTTGTTAGGTGACGTACGCCAATCCAGGTGTCCAAAATATGAGTGGTCTTTTAATAGTACAGTACTGGCCAATCAGAGCATTACTGGATATCTCTGTTGGAACATTAAGGTGTCGCACAATTGTAGCGTGTTTTGGACTTTTCTTCATTCTAGCATTCGTGGTGAACCGGCTGGACTTGACGTTGGTCTATTTCAGGCAGATATACACGTGAGCAGAAACCTATATTAGACATAGTAAGATCGTGATGTTTAATAATGCTGGATGTCTATGAGTATAAGATTATGTGGAGTAATATATAAAGCTGGCTAGTTCTATTGGTGTTTCTATTGCAGGATGTCTATGAATATTAGCTTGTTTCGGAGCGGGTAGTAACATTGTCATATTAGCCGTCCACGCTAATGTAACACTTTAAGCAACTCTCAACTATAGAGTTTGGTAGAATCTAATGTTATTCACCTAAACTCAAAATTAGTTATTTATGTAATAATCAAGCTTATTAATTTATATTAAAAGTTTAAAGCTATTTTTTGTTATACATGTGCTTTAAATTTAACTAATCGTCGCCCGGTACTAATTTCAGGTGGTTAACAATGTAAAATTGTGTGTTATGACTTTTCCATTCCTTTTGTAAGATTGGTAGATGACCCTTTTTTTAAATAGTGTAACTATCACGTTATTAGAATAATGAACTCAAACATTTGTAGATTCTATCATAATTTACCACAGTGATACTTAGGACACCAAAAACATTATTTTGTTTATGATAACTAATGACCATTAATATGTCAGACAGATTTAATTGGAACTCATTAATAAGACTAGAAAAATAACAAATATTCGACTGAGAGTGTTTGTTATTTATAAATGTACTATATATAGTATATTGACCTTATTTATTGGTAAAAAAAATATTTGACATCACTCAACATTCTAGCCATCTTGTCGATAACGTACTTAAGCCCACGAATTAGATAAATTTACCAAAGAAGATTCACCACGTTTATCATATCAGACGCAGGCAGTTGAGAGAAGTGTAAAGTTGGTAATTGAGGCGTCTTCCTTAATGATTGGTTCAGATGTGAGGGGTTGGTTAGTTCACACAAGGAAAGAGACACCAGAAACTATGTTTTAGTATTAAAATAAATCTATTTATTTCAATATATTTTTCATCAAAAAATATATAATATTGTAACAACATGGGTTTACAAACCCCGACGATAATCCAATACTCATCGTCTAGCCAATACAGATCATAAAATAATGACTAAAGCTTGATTCACACGTTTGCTGAAAATATAAAGCAGAATCTGCTTGAGCAACACGGCAACTCACACGCTGTATGTTGACCCATGATGCATTGCAACGCGAATTTAGAACAGCTGATTATCAACATATTTTATTTTGTAGGTGATAACATATATGCTAGATCATTCTCCCGATGGTTGCTTCATTATAAAATTTAAGAAAAAAAAGTCTATTAAATTCATTCTAATTTTTATTTTTAACTCTTGTGGCAATCGCAGGTTAAATAGAGCATGAAATTTTACATTGTATGGTATTATATTCAGTTATTAATATGTTTATAACTGGCTTCGCATATCTTTAACATAAATAAATTGTTTGTGATAATAAATAGGAAAAATTATAAAAAATGTTTGTGAAATAATAAAAGGTTTAAATTTTGTAAAAACGAGTACTAATACTATTCTCCGTCCAACCAGCAACAAGGTTCTCTACGTCACCAAGTGGCAGCATAGCGTCTATTGAATGGCCATATTTGTTTTTAGCATCCAATGCCGCTTTTAACGACCTCTTGCTTTTAATAATTAATTTGAATTAAACAGCAAAATAAAACTTCAAAACTATACAAACAACCAAACGGTTATTCTCATAATAAAAATCTAACAATTTTTAATAAACATTATAAGAGTGAATTATCGTATAAAATACAGTTAATAAAACCACTTACGTGTGTCTACAAGTTGAAGCGAACAAAATATTTTATAGTTGAGTATTTAGGAGTGTTTATGCTACCGTTAATGATTTTATTACAAATTTTAACAATACATTGTCTCTTTTGAATATTAATTCAGCTACTTAGTAATCCGTGTGTTCTTTTGTTAATATTACTTCGGTGTGTGAGCGTGTTAACCTTGGAAAATAAACGGGTTTTTAATGATCTTAGAATAATTATTTTCTAATATAGCAATAAAGCGTGTGATAAAAAAATAGCTGGTGTTTCTCAGCGAATAATATACATTATTCGAAAATTTAAGTCTGGTTATCAGGACTGTAAAATATATCTTTTAACCCCAAGATTGTGTTGTTTTTCTCTCTAGGCTAAACCTCGAGTTTTAGGATTTTTATAGTATTCCAACAAAATCTGTGAAGTGTAATAAAAAAATACTAGCGAGTCGTTCTCCTATGTTGATTATATAAATATCAGGCTAAGACTTAAAGTTATTAGTTATTGTAGTTTTATTTGCGACTTTGTTATAACTCTTTAAGAGAAGTGAATCTAAAATAGATTTTTGTTAATTAGGATCGCTTATCATTGTCATTAATTTTATAGGACTAAACATATTTCCTAGGCTCTTGATTTTTGTTTGTTAATTTATTTAAACTCATCATAAATAGGCCTACATATTAAAACAATGCAAAATAATATAGCAAAATGGATGCAAGTAAGACCCACACACCTATCATTATTAACCTGACTGAAGAGGACGACGACGAATATAATGATGCAGAAGAAGTTATTACAAGCCCGTTGGAAAACACTTAAAAGGTACAAACAAGCCAGTTCATAATGAATATGATTGATTTGTTGTAATAGTGTTAAAAAGGTTTATGACAGTGGTTTTTCTCTCTGTATAATACTACAAATTCAGATTGTTCACATTTATAATGGTATTAAATACTATTAACAAGTAATTATTTATAAAATAAAAAAATATAATTAAAAGTTATTGAAGTTATTGAAGTTATACTTCTTTAGGCGCGTTATGAAAAAATGATGAGAGAGAAATTTTAAGATGCGCGCGCATCACTGTAACAAAAGTAACAGGTTGAAGCTAAACCTCTCATTAAGTCTTGAAAAAAAAGTTACCAACAAAATAGAAATAGAACCTCTGTTAGTCGCGCATGTTGGTACGCTCGTCGCCTCTGATCACTGTTTTCATATATATAATATTTATCCACATGTTTCTAGTTTCTACATTCACAACACGTGTTTTAGTTTCATACAAGTGCGAATTATATATGTGCTAATAAATTATATTCAGTAGTGATTTAAATTGAATATTTTGATTAATATTATTTACTAATCGTAAATATTAGTGAAAAAAATTGTGCTTATAGACTTTTTCAAGTGCTCCAATATAATTGAGGTTAACTATCCGTATGTATTATTTATTGATATAAATTAAAATATTATTATTTAACATAATTAATACTAAATATTATTAAATTATTATTGTTAAATATTTATTATTGGTTATTTAATATTTACAAAATAAAGAAATAAAATTAATAAAACATTTAATAAACTATTTGATAAAAATGAAACGTGAATATTCAATTAAGAAAATAATAAATATTTAAAAAATGAACAAACTAAAATTCAATTTTTGAATTTATTATTAAATTTATTCATTTACTTTTAAAATATTAAATAATCAATAATAAATATTTAAAATTAAGAATCTTATAATATTTAGTACAAATTATGTCATATATATTTATTATTTTCTAAATTTTATTTTTTATAATTATATATATATTTAAATTATTAATTTTCAATTTTAAATATTTATTATTAATTTCTAATATATAATTCTCTACAATAAATCTTATTCATCAATCTAAGATTCTTTTAGTTTAGATTTGATGACTATTTAATGATGTCAAAGAAGTATAACTTCTTACAAGCGTACATAAGTACACACACACCTTTTTTTTATTATTAATAATAATAACTAATTTGGCATTAAATTCTTTATATTCTAGAAAAATTTAATAATCAGTACTAGGCTTAACATCAACATATCAAGATCGTCAATAAATTAAAAATAAATAAAACATAGGTTTCTTGTATTAACCTAAACTTTGACTGTCAGAAGTGACAGCTGCTAAACACATGTTTTTGAAGATCATATGGTTTGGCGTAGGGATACATAATTTGGTCTGGTAGCTTTTCAAAGCTGTCAGTCAGCACCAAAGAAGCCATGGAGATACTTTAGATCTGCTAAGGAAGATGGATAGTTTCACCAAAATGCCGCCAAGAGCCGTTTGAGTCGCTCGCCTGAAATGGGAAACTATTTAATCTTTTTCATTTACTTAAAGGGTTTGGTTTTTTTAATCTTGAATTGTGATTATAATAATAATAATGACCATGGGTTTTTAAAGTTTTAAGTTTTAATATTTTATTAACGTAGTTATTTAACTAACTGATCCGAGCGTTGTATCCAGGGGCTTTAGAAGTGATCACAATGGTCTTGTAACTTTAAATGCATTCATAGAGTTGTTATAACATGAATGCAATCTCAACTATCTAATCGATATTGAATTGGGTCAGTTCTGTTGATGGTTAATTTTTGTTTATTTACGATCTATCTCGTTCAATATATATATATATATACTACCTATCCATATATATATATATATATGGGAAGGTAGTATGATTGGTTATATTTAAGATATTTTAAAGAACCGTTTGGCCTTTATAAATGTAAATATATAGGTTGTTAGTGCATATTGTGTCCATGACCTTTGAATCGGGGAAGACAATCCCAGAATTCAATCAGGCATCTTTCACAAAATCTGTTTTAACCTTTATACACTGAAATAGGTCTAGAAGACTCCCGTAACCAAAACAAACTGGTGCTGTCTCGCTCTGGTGTGCTCGAGTGCATTGTACGCCTAAGTACCTTCAAGTTAGTGAGTCGTGGACTGACAGAGGGAGAAGCCGCTTCACGCGCTTATCAAGGTATGTATCATTGTTTGAAATTTTTATCTAAGTTTGACAAATCTATATCAGTGGATACGTGATATTTTTGATACAATTGCATTTTTTTTAGAATGGATTTTGATCAATTGGGTTCTTCCCACTCATTGAGACCACGTGCAATAAGATTGACAGACACTGCATTTGCTTCGACACTAGAAGGGTGGCTTAAAAACGAGTAAGATGGTGATTTTAGTGGCGAATCAGATAATGACAAACATTTCGTAATAGAGACCACACAGTCAGATTCTGATTCGGAATGCAATTTGTCTGATACTGAACTGGAAACTGTTCCAGAACAATTTGAGGACCTGTATCATGATGCTGGTACACCTGGAATGGTTTACCGGAAATAAATTCATTTTACAATGCAACTAAAGGAGGTGTTCAAAGATGACTTGCAAAAGGAGATCACGTCGATGGCCTTGTACCATATTTTATCGAATGTTGGATATAGCTTCAGCTAACGCATGCTTGCTTTCAGGACTGTCATCCAAAAGATTTGAATTTATAAAGGATATGGCAAAAGGGTTGGTTTATGAGCACTTGGAAAATAATTTCAAAATCCAAATGCCCCAGATCACATCAAGAGAACAATTTCGAAAATATTGAACAAGCCTCGACCGGCTCAAAATGTGAACCTGGAATCTGAAAAATGTCTTGAAAGAAAGTACAGCAGCATGTGCGATTACAAAAAAAAAGAAGAGGAAGACAGCATATTTATGTGTTTCTTGCAAACATCCCATCTATTTGCAGTGCTCCAAGCCAATATGCGTAAATTGTATAAACCAGAAATTAGGCGATGAATAAGTACAGTAATTTTTTTTATATGATCTCAGTAAATTTCAAATGAAACTAATTTAGATAAATATGCTATAGAAGATTATAATTTTGTTGATTTTAGAGACTTTTGGTAGCTTTTTTTAGGTTTAAGAAATACTAAGGTGCCTTTGTTTCAAAATGTTACTTAAAATATTACTCAGAATGTTATTTGTTTTGTAATTTGATGTTTTCATATCCTTTTGTATTCAGTTTAAAACAATAATTATAATACATTGTGAAAAAAGTAAATGTTTGTATATTTTTTACCCTATTACATCTATAGGAATCTCTGAAACCTATATCAGTAGTAATGATACAAAACCATATGTCAGTGCTTAAGGGTTAAGAATGGGGTTTTAAGTACATAATTCGGGAAGTGAAAAGTCACGTCCAAGTTATTTTCATGAGTCCAAGACTAAAAACACCAACTTTGAAGAAAGACATGTTTTGGAAAGTCTTGATAGTATTAATTTCTTTAGTGAACCTAACTAGTTATTATCAACATAATCAACAGTTTTCAAAGCATTTTTAGTTTGCTTATTTTCAACCATTACGGTAGAAACCAAACAACGATATCTTAGTTTAAACTCATCAACTTTTGTGGAGGGAGGATAACTTCATATTCATTTGTGATAAAAGAACTAATCTTGGTGAACATTTCTACCTTCCTGAAAGGATTATATATCTAAAGGGCTACCTATCCCTTAATTAACAAACTTTTTCACAAATAAACAAAGAAAGTCCATGTGGATTTTATAAGCGTCACTTTTGGATCTATCTTGAAGATTTAAAATTAATCTGTCTAAATAATACTGTCGTAACTTGTTTTTGAAAGACTTAAAGTATATTTCATTGATAATCGTTTATAATTAATTATTGCATATTCACCTGAAATAAGTTTAAATTTATTTAGATAACCAATTTGTATTTATATATTCTTACGTAAACCATTATTATCTCGTGTCATGGATACAATCCGTAAAATACGTATATAAACCATTGTTTAGTTTAAAAGAGTACATATTTCACTTTTTTGATCACTGAATCTTATTGTTTTATTATGTCTCAATTTACTATCGTTAATTCCGACTATATAACAGCCGAGGTTCAATCAGTTAATAACACTGGCACAATACACCGGATAACTAGAGCATAAATTTCATTGATGGTCTGAATATATATTTCATCCATTAATCCCTTGTAGTATGTGTACCTGTGTCACCCCCTACTTCTATAGGTCAAATCACACCCGATGGTCCCGAGGTCAGTGATCATGTCTACCGAAGTTAACTGAGCAAGGTAATCATTTTGGACGGCGTCTCACACATTTATAAATTCAATATATTTACACCCTGGTATCAGTATCTCTAGGTTAGGTTTAAATAGGATAGGGTGTAGGATAGGGTGTTTAAAATATTAATATAGTTAACTATTAATATTTGAAACAATAACAATAAGATTGTGATTTTTTTTAAATACTTCTTTTCTTAAATTAGCACAGTTAAAACTATTTATATGTATTCAATGTAAATATTTACAAATATATTTAATAAATACCTTTCAATCGTTGATTTTTATAATATATTTTAATAATTAGTTTCCTTTTTTTTTAACTAAGAACAATTATAAGTAGCCCGTTGGATCCCTCATCACAGTCTGACCTACTTTCCTCTGGTTGGCCAGATTTGGTCACGTGACCCTCCTGCTTTCTGATTGTTTGCTATAAATAGCCCCCTCCCCTCCTCCTGCCCTTTTTTCCCTAGTACTGATTACGTACTCCCATACAGCCCCCTCGCCTACCACCCCCTGCCACGTTGGTTCTTAGTGATTAATTATTAATGATTGATAATTGATCATTTATTATTGCTAATTATTTATTGGCTAGGATAGATACGTAGGAGTTTTTTTATTTATTTGTTTATTAGCATATGGTCCGTGACGTTTTAGCATGAGGCCACAGCACGAACCTCGCGCTATGGCTGTCTTATGTTGAATGAACATTGGCTCCTCCGTCACAAGGCTCTGTCGGACTGTCCAGGAACATGCAGCACGAAACTCACGCTATGGCTGTCGGGGGTGGAGTGTGATAAATGGTTCCCCTGCCTTGAGACCCCTTTCACTTCCCCTCCTTAGAGGTATGTGTCGCAACCCTGGCACTGGTCTGGCGGGTTGACAAGACAAGTCAAAACAAGAATAGATCGTGACCTCACCAACCTGGGTTTTCCCTGGCGCCAGTATGTCAGCCCTACAATACGTGTTGAGACAAGAATAGATATTGAGGTTATTGGCCCGGGAAATGGGTTTTCCCTGGCGCCAGGTTGTCAGGAAGACAAGATGAGTTGAGACAAGAATAGATATTGAGGTTATTGACCCAGGCAATGGGTTTTCCCTGGCGCCAGGTTGGCGGGCAGACAAGACAAGTTGGGAAACTTAAGGAACAAACCGTGAATAAAACACAGACTTTACAAATATATCTATTTATTAAACATTAAAGACATCATACATGATATTTATTATATATTTTACAGGAATGACTCATATATTCGTTTACGCGTTTTAAACAGTGTCTCTTAAATGTGTTAGTAAAATGGTTTTTAGTTCACAATCCAGCATGTAATAGTCTAAACCGACGACTTGACGTGTATAGTAGGTGGCACTGATAAGATCCAGGTTTTTGATGTTTGTTTCGACCGTAAGCTGTTCTAGGTCGACGACATCCACCGATTCTGTTAGCGTGTCGCATACACCCACGACGAGTGTGTCGATCAAATCGTTGCAATAGCGTGCGACGGGTGTCGACCACATGTCCTGTCGGTCGACGTCGATGAGGTCCCACACTTCACATAGACAGGCCCAACTAGGTACTAGATAGGTGACCCGTCTGAGTCCGGCGTCTTGTTTCTCACTGATGACGACCAAACGGTTACCGCACATGCATATCAGAGAGATTTCATGATTAGGCAGACTAATTTTCTGAGGTTGAGTTTTGCTGAAAAACATTGATATGACCGACTTGTAGCTGCCCAGTTCTTGCCACTCTATAAGGTTAAACACCGCACAGTTTGCTCCGAATTTTTTTTAGCTGGACATAAGGCAAAAAGTTGTTCTAGACGCTCATGCCGACTATTACTCGCTTGGCGTCGACTCCGTCCAGCGGGAACAACGTGTTGACAATACTCTTGATGACAAGCGGCTTCACTGGTATTGCTTTGTGGGTGCAAACGTATTGACCTTCCATGATGTTTGGCGGTTATGGGCGGTATGCCGCCGGGACGCCCCCTTTTATAGCGGACCCTGCTTGGACGATACTTCTTGAAGGGCGACAGGACCCTACAGTCTTGAAAAATTTGTTGTAATATTTCACCACCTTAGCGTCGTTGCCTGAATGATTGGTGGGCGAGAATAGGCTTTGGAAAGTTTTCATCGGAATGTTCTGGGCGCGATAAAGAAGGTACATGTGACAGTAATGGCCGCAAACGTCTGAGGCGATGCTTTGAAGTTGTAGCGTACTATGGGACGTGTGATAAGTGTTTTTGCGTATAAACGCCATATGTGACTTTATACGAGATGGAAAACCATAACTCTCAAAGTATTCTTCCATGCCGTTCTGGTCAATAAAGATGGCGACGCAATGCATCCAAGGCTTAGTGTGTGGATCAATGTTAATGACTAGAGCGGCAGTTCGAGCTATTCTTGCGGGTTGTTGATTAGCAGGCAAAACACCCGACCGTACAGAACGGAACCACGGGTTTGTTTTCAGCGTACGTCTTATGTTGTTCGTGTCCAACTTCAATCAACCAATTTCGAAGTCCCCAGACGATAGAGGCTGAACAGAAATTCCATTCAGAAATATGTGCCATGCACATGGTGCGACCCAATTTAAGTGTTTTCAGTGACGAAAAACCTCTTTCGTACAAATCTACGATGGGTGTAGACGTGTATTTGACTATAAAATTTATTTTATGCCCCCTTGAAGTAGACGGTTTCTGCACGCGTTGTGGCCTGGGAAATGAGGGATTCGAGCAACCTGTAGTCCACATCACCGCTATCCCAGGGAATACAGTGTAGATTGTTGACTATATAGTCGGCTTTCTTTCAAGCGTCGGTTTAAATTTACTCGAGAGCATGTGGTGGTTTTAACACCCAATGTTGAAGCAATGTACCGCATGCAGATAACACACTCAGTTCCTTCACGATAAACTCTTTTTCGTCGTCGATGAAGCTCTGTAAATCCACAATGTCTTCCATGGCTTAAATGAAGGGGATAAGGGACTGGAAGCCTATTAAATATTAACTTCCATAATCGGTCACGACGTTTCTGTTATTGACAATGGTGATGATGTTGGCAAACTCCCCGTACACGATACAGTTGACGGTTTTGGTGAGAGCTCTGGTGAAGCTCACTTCAATGCTCAGAGAGCCGTGCCTCGTCAAATTCCAATGCGATGTCATGTGGGCGGACATATTAATTGTGAGATCGAAAGCATTGAGATGATATAACTTGGGGAAGGCTTCCCGTGTGATGTCGATACTTTCGTTCAATAAATGGATACCCGTTCCAGAAAACAGTGTGTGGTGAGACATGAAATAATGTCCGCTCTAAAAATCTGGCTGTAACGGTTTGGACGTTCCTTGTTCCCCTTCCACGTACAGCGAGAAATGATTCATCCAGTAGGTTCGAAATTTTAACGGGTTCTTGGTGGCCTCTTCATTGAACGCAGCGTTTGATACAAATTCCATGATGCATCGTATGGGTAACTCGCCGGTGAATACGTTAACAATTGATTTCCCTCACACACCCATAGGAATAGTGAGTATTTTTACTTCCATACGGGTGATGGGACACTTTGCGGGAGTGAGGTTTAATGCTTTTGCGTGTGCCAACAGTATAGAAGGTCCTACTTTGACACGTCGCACTAGAAGGCCGGCTTCAGCGATGTGTACCTTAAAGTGAGAGAGTTCAGGCACGGCCATAAGACTAAACCCGTCTCGGGAACGGACCAACCTGACACTGAATTCGGTCAAAAGGTATTTCTCTTGGTTAAATACGTCACCGTGTAAATACCCCAAAATATCCACCGTCTTACTTTTTGTGGTGAGACTGCGACGGGCTTCAAATCCCTTGTTGCTAGCGTTAACCTCCTCAAAGGTTCCGGGGCTGTCTGCGGATCACAGACCGCAATTCAAATGTGTTCTTTAGGCTTCACTGTTGTAATTGAGCAGCGTCTCAATATACGCTCTAGAGGCATACGTGTTTCTGGGCGGTGAGACTAGTTTTTGGTTTAAAAACACATCCACCTTTGTGAATAGAGAATACAAACAGTTGTTGACGGGAACGATCTGATCCACCTCTGTGAAAGCACCATTGTCGGGTTTAATGGTGGCAGCCCTAAGATAAAACAGAGTCTGATAAAGATCGATATATATATCGCCTTGTCCGGTACGGTAGATTCGATGGGCGAATCATCGGTGAGGGAAGAGACAGGTTTGTACTGGAGCCATTGCCCACTATCAAGACTGGTTTGAGTGGGTGGCATGGAAAAGAGATCGAGATCACAGCTGGCCCACTCGCAGGACTGAGGGTGTAGAAACGACATTTTAACTGAATATATATACAGCTTCTTTCTCTACCATTTTACGTCAGGCAACAACAAAAGACTGACGTAGTTGCTTCTTACGACTACATTTATAGCCTGAGCTGGTCATCAGCGTATTGATCTTCTGCTCAGCCTTGCGTTTCAGTTTTGTTCCAGCCTCGCAGACACGTTGCCGTAGGGCCTCTTTGAAAGGACGCCGTTGATTAGTAACGTCAGAGAGCACAATAATACCCGTATGAATCAAATGTTTTCCAATGGTTTAGCACCGCATCTCAGCAAGGGTACGACGCTTTTGAAAAGACCGCTGAAAAAACTTCCTATCCCATGCCCTCGTTGTTAAGGAACACCGTGGTAGATCGAAGATATTCCTGCTCCAGACTGGTTGACGTGTTTTATTTGGTAGGGACAGTTCATGTTGAGCAGCATCAAAAATGAAGTTCCACGCACACCTTTCCAAACTCGAATGGTACAGGTTCACCCTTGTCTGTTCTTATATTGATTTCCAAGCTTTCAATTTCCCTTCTAAGCACGGGCATTTAGTGCACCGGATCATAGCTAACTCTCTTATGTATGCCGTAGAGAGAATTTATGTTGATGATACCGACGATACGTAACAGTGTTGCCACAATGCCACCCACGGGCTGAGGCTCGACGATATCCGTGTAGATGTACATTTGCGAGGGCAAGTCTAGTAGAATGTTGGTGGCATAAGGTAACTTTAGGATTTTGATCAGATTAGTCTGAGGATCGAAACCGATCTGTAGACTAAGTTGGCTTGATAGAGTCAGCCGCTGTATATTTGGTGAAGAAGAGATAACGTCCCATTTTAATTTGGGTTTGTGTACTTGAATACAACTCTGGAATCCTCTTTAAACGCCTCTACGTCGTTTGGAGATTTGATCAATTCATGGATAGTGCTGTAATTTCCAGGAGGGATATGATCCTTGAATATTTGTTCCACGGCATTAGCGTCCACCCAGTTGTACCATACAATATTTTGACTCTCTGGTACGGTGGTGAAAGAACACGGACATTGAAATTCAGCCAGAGCGACTTCTCACCGGCCTTCGAGTGTAAGACGGTAAGGAAGTTGCGTGGTGAAATTCGTGAGGGTATTTTTTGGGAAATATCCCATAAAGCTTTCGCTCGGAAAAGTGATGTAAAACTGGTCCTTAATGGTAGGGTGCTGACGGAACTGGTACAAATCCTAGAACTAAACTTAGTGGGGTAACATTTCCACTGCACGTACACTTTCTTTCTGGCGCCTTTACCTTTGACACGTAGTATTTTATCAACTTTAAAATTTCGGAAATTCTTACGTGATACAATTCAGGTTCGTAAAACGTCCCCTCCACCTCTTCGCCATCAAGATCGGTGAGTCTCTAGACGACAGGTTGGTGCAACACAATACTGCTGACTTTGAAAATCTCTTCGCTCCAATTGCTTTCGTAGCACTTTCAAATAACATTTTGGATTTGCTAATATGCACCGTGTCACCGACTTTTAATTTCGGCTCAATATTAGAGTTTGGACACCTTTTGCCGTACAAATTATCTCAGACTTGAAGCACATTAGTTTCTGTAACGTCGGTAGACGCCATCATGATACTGGAATGTTTTGCACCGTTGAAAGCATCGACTAGATCTTGGAGGACATCCACATACTGATACGTGCTATTATTGATAAAGTGGCGCCACGTACGTCCTTTCAGAGTTCCATTGAATCGTTCCACGATACTTGCCTTCACATCCGGATTATGAGTGGTGTAGTAAAGCACGCCTAATTGCTTGAGAAATTTCCGTACTAGACATGAACTCTGTCCCCTTGTCCGTCTGTAAATTTAGAGGTGTACAGCCGCTTTGTTTGAAAATGTCCCGAAATGCGTCTCTCACGACGCTCCCCGTTTTGGATGTAGGCGTGCTCGCCCCTGCCAAATTGGTAAACACGATGATGACGCTGAGCAAGTACACTGCACCGTCGTTGTAATTACTGAGACTTCGCATAATGTTGAGATCGGCTTGCCAGAGATCGTCAATGTTGACACAACGTACTTGTTGCGTGGAAACCTTTTTATCACTGGTTTGTGTAGAGTATAATCGTCCTGCACACGAATCCATTCTCAAAATTTTTCGGGTTCTTTCTTGGACGCCTTTATGAGCGACGCAGCCACTGCTAATCCCACAGGATGAGAAGGGTTATATTTAATGTCGGCTAAACGGACCATTAAGATCGTAACGGCAGCCACCTGTTTTCATCCACCCTCTTCAGTTTAATCTTCTTAGGGCGTTGCGATGGTTTAAGTGGTTGCGGTAAGGGCGTGGGATTTTTAATGGGCGCCTAACGTTTAGGATTTACAATAAATACTTTCGAAAAGTTTATTATTTGCAGTGGCGTGAGGAACTCTTGCCATCCGATGGTTCGCTGTGTCTTCTTGCTCTCACCAGATCGTTAACTAAATCCACAATATTGGATCCACGGAGAGGCATATCTTGAAAACGCACTTCTCCGTTTGAGTCCCAAGAGATTCCGCCTCGGGAAATAATATGTTCTAGTAAAAATTCAGCATTTTACATGCCTGTGCTGGTACAGTATTAAATACAGCAGGGATGGGAAGAACATACACTTCAGGGCTGGTAGCTGTGGTGGTATTATCAGATGGCTGAGGGTGTTGACTAAAGTGTAGATATTGCTGTAGCACTTGTTGGTATAAAGTCCATTTAGACTTGTCGTCAAGTTTTGAAGCGAGGATTTCTTCCATTTCCTTGTCCAACTCGGATACCACTAGATTTGTGGTCGATGCCACTTGTTGGCAGTGTTCATCGTAACGGTTTAATTTTTCCGGGGACACCAATATCATCTTTTTCGTGTGTTCTATTATTTACTTGTTGAATAGAGAACCAAGGACCCCACTGATTAAAGGGGCTAAAAGTAAGGGCAAGAACGCTCCGTCCTTCTGAACTAGTAGTCGTCTCTTCTTCTTCCAGCACTCTCCTTGTTTGACCAGCTTGCGCAACACCCGCTTGTGAGCACGTAAATTTGTCTTCTGCCCATTTTTAATGGCACCCGCCCTTTAAAGTGGTGTAGGCACACTCGCAAACATAGTCAATTAGTTTCTTGTCGGCCATTTTCAGCAATGTGACACGTTGCTGTGGATTCATGCGATACATCGCAGGTAGCAGAGAGGCCTGCTTCAGCACTTTGGGACTCATGGTTTGGAAATGATCTGTAATCGGGAAGTGTCGGTGTTTTTATAGCTTTTGCGGGGTAAGTACACGTAGCACCCGACATTTGTGTGGGTTCTAGATCTGAATCATTCTGGTGTGCCTTGTTTGAAATCTAACAATATATAGCCATGAGGAGTACTTGTAGCATCAGTGTAAGCCTCTTGTAAAACACGGGTATATTCAGGACAGACTTGACGTGCGAAGTGTTGAATTTGAACTTTATCCCTGGGATTTTTATAATGCACGATATAATGTGAGTTTAAGGAATTGTCTTTTTGGCCCTTGCCCTGGTGGAATATATTATGTGTAAGGAACATGACGCTAATATTTTGATGGTGGCATTCTTTGGTGAAATATCGACGACCCCTTCGTTGGCTTCACGCATCAGGTCGTCCAGGATAATCAGCTGTGGAGAATCATTATAGATGTCATCCATTTCCGGTAAACCCTTACAGAAAATGAACCGGGGACTTGCCCCATCTTGTTCGAATCCCGTTTGCCATAAATCATAATACCATGCGATTTTATCAAATTTAACGTCACACATTGTGTCCCATTGACGGATAAAATCTGCTACAAAATATGACTTTCCACAGCCGGAAGGGCCGCTTATGATGTTCGAAAATGGCTGTTTCAACTTGTCCATAATGTTTGAGACTGAGCTTATAATCTATATGAACTTGTATTTATAGGGTAGGAGGGAGGTGCGGATGTAGACGTTAAAACACACACATAATACTTTTTACAATATTTAATTAAATCATGGAAAAGTATACACACAGTGAAAAGTATACTGTGAATATCTACAATATATATATATTAGCACAAACATAACAGCTTTTACAATATTTATTTACAGACAGTAAAAAATATACAGAGAATATTTACACTATATATTTATACATTGGCCTCGGTACTAAAGATGGTTCACATAGAGCTGGTTTCAATTTAAAAGAAAATAAATATATATACAAACAGTTTATTATATTTGACTTGATTTAAAATATATATACAAACAGTTAATTATAATTTACTAGGATTAAAATATTTACAAATAACTAATTGACAAGAAAAAATCAGTTAGTTGGAGGATTGTACTGGCAAATAAAAAAAGTAGCCCGGGTGCATATATATATTTTTTTAAATGCTAGTTTTCATGCAGAAAAAAGATATGGAAAAAATCTCAAATGTTTGAAAAAATGGTATGTCAGTGGAACTGTCTAGAGTGAAAGAAAAAAAAGGTGTTTTTCAACCCGTATAAATGATCAACTTTTAGCTATGGCAAGTGCGTTTACAATGACCCTGGGACCCAAAAGGAAAAGTGTTATAATCTTTGGTTATCCAACATTTAGTGTACACGGGCCTGTAGACTTTAGTCTGCAAAACGGGACATACAGTGCAAGACCTTTTCTTACAATTTGGTGCGGTATCTGTATTTATCTTTCCGCAGCCTGTTCAGTGACCATCGCTTTCAAAACGTCAAAATTATCATCGTTCCGGTTGCAATAGTTTATGGTGATCCCGCGAACCTTATACACCATTTTTGTTTTGGCAGGATTGCCAGCAACACAAACTCGGTACGGGTAATTCTTGGGACCGCCGGAAACTAAGGCGCTAATGTTGCTTCCCGGCCCGTAATCCTGAAGTTCTTCAGTGAGGTTACCTAAAATGTCTTTGGTCGGTGGACTCAAATCACCGGGGCATTCTGTGAATAGAACGCTCGCTATCTGTATCAAGATACAAAACGGCGGTCTCCCAATTGTTCAAGGATGCTGTAAAAGTGCAACCTAGCCATAGCAGTAGTGTATCATGCCACCGCCACACTCGTGTTAGGGTTAGGGCACCACGCGTCACGAGCAACCTAGTAATTGAGGAACATAACCCTATCATTAACATTAATGACCCTGTTCACGGTGATGTACGGATCCGTCAGGTACTTGTGGATGCCGTGATAGTCGATAACATAGACTACGTGTGGTAAATCAGGTCTTTGCCCAAATTTTCCCCATAGTGAATTTAAAAAGAGTTTAGCCAGAGTGCGGACACTAGGGTTTTTACAAACTTAGCCTAAAGCGGGTTTTACCTTTCCTTTTCCTCATAATTTTGAATATAAGCTATTTTTTACTCTTGTGAGGTACACCACTCTGTCCATCCGCTGGTTTTTTGTTTAATTTTCAAAAAAGTGTCAATGTACCCGTGACACCATCCGCCAGAACGTGATTGATGATCATAAACTGATGCATTGTACTCTCACACTTCGTGTACTGTTTCAATTGTGTAGCCTTTCTCAACGGTTTTCCGGATCTCATCAATCACCCAGACGCCTGTCAACCAGCGATCTTTTTGTCAATGTGCTGACACACGCCTTGGTTTTTCTCCTCCCCGCATTTCCTGCACAAGCTGAACATTAACTATTCGTGCATCCGTGTAGGCAATACGGGCATGAATAAACCCCGTGGAGGCGTCATTGTAATTTTGGCTATGCCTTCAAATTGATCTATAGACGGACAATTTGTTTCCAAGTGAATTTTGGGGTGGCCGACAGGGTATTTTTTGTACTTACAAACGTAAGAATACAATGAACACACATCCAAATACTTGATCTTCTCTCCACAAGAAAGGTCTGCTTCGTGAAAGAGCTTGATACAATATGTACGCCCGCCAAAGAATGCATCCCTAAGGCTGAGAGGCTCCTTGGTATACACATCGTGCCGAAGTACAAATCACTTCAAGTCCTTGTCTGTGCGTTTCATTGAATTAAACGTACACTCCCACATCTCTACAACCGTGTTGCCGGCATTCTTAAACTTTTCAAAACCAGCCATGATTGCTTCATAGTGCGTCTCCATGATCTCGTGGTTGCTTTTTTTGATAGTAGTGGTCCTGTCAGGATAGCAGGGAGAGCACCCATGCCAATAACAGCCCCAGAACTGAAAGATGGTGGTGGTATCTCCAGCTTTAACAACACCGTCTACACGTCGCCCTAACATACATACCTCACGGCCGTTACCCGCATGAAGAATAGACACACAGCATCGGATGGCTTCCCAGCAGAGACATTGTACAGCAACGTGCTAATGTTGGTCTGCTTACGGGTAGCCACCATTAGGGATGATAACCTATGATATTCTCTTTAAATATGACTTCAGCGGTTAACCAACATGGCCATTCCAGCTATCGTACACGCCTCTCTGAAAGGATCCACCTTTGCTTTCTCCATGAGCTTGTCTCTAAGCTTCAGGCAGGCCTTCCGTAGGATCTCTACATCTTTCAAACAATACAGTTCCAACTCGCGTTTAAAATCAAAGACATAATTTTCTTTGACCAACGCGTCATAACACTACTCAAAGTGCTCCTTTCCCTCAACCGACATCTCACCGATGCCGTAGTCCTCCTTGGGCGGAAAGGAACCCGTGTATCCCGCGTTTTATTTTTTGTTGAAAAAATGGGGGAAATGTCCCTTGGCCAAATACTCGTCCAAGCCAAATGTTTTTGGTAACTTGGACAGCGACATCGGGAGAAATTTCAGCGAGTCAATAAAGTGGAGCGAGCCGTAACGCATAGACATGATTTTCCCACCGTTCATTATAAACTCTGGAGTCCAATTTTTTACCTCCATCATATATTTTAAAATAAAATTGCCATCATAGACTCTCGCATTATGGCCTAGAAGGGTGATATCCTTAAATTTTGATGCTTTAATTTGCTCTTGAATATGTGAGTCTTATCACCACCACATTCAGCGTAATGATGGTCATTTTGATCTATATAAACGTAGGTCTTGCAACACGTCTGCACGACACATAGATTAGGTTCGTGCAAGTAGTTGCCGGCCGCACCTTGAAGAAGAGTTTCTTGCCTGAATTCAAAATCATAGACACAAACATGAAATTGCTCTTTTCCATTAACGGTATTGATGGGGCCTACTTCATATAACATAAATGACCAAAAGGACGATTGGTCTTGCATACTCTACAAAAAGTCTCATAACACCTATATGATTATTCTGCTCTTTCCAAACAGAAAAATTGCCCACATACCCCGCAAACCTTATTGACATCACAGAACGACCTGTGTCCTCTGCGAAAAATCGGACGTTTATGATTATCAAAACCTGTCTGGTTTGTGAACCAACGCCCACAGTCTTTACAGACCACAGATCGGCCTCCACTTCAAACCGCTTAATGTAGCACATTTTTCCCGTGGATTCACATTTGTGTTTGTTCTTATCATTGAACTGTACACGACACTCGTGGCAAAAGTACCCACACTTAATTGCGGCTGTCAAGGATGCTATGATGTCAGAATCGTTTTGCTTGTCGTCGTGAAAATACAAATCAAGGTAGCCCTTAAAGGAATGTTCGGGAGGAGTAGGCCCCTCATATAGGCCCGGTTCTCACCCAACGTTCCCTTAACACTGAGATTTTGTATTCGGAGAGGTAAGTTTGAAATTGTTTCATCTCAGTTATTCCTCCACCTTTCAAAAGATTCACACAACCATCATGGCATGGTTCCCCCGCATTGTAATTTTTAATAAGACGGCCCATTTTGATTTGTCTAAAGGTGTTCACATCCATGCATTCTGGTTATCTTTTACTCGCACATATAGCTTTGGCGACAGCCAATGCATGGGCAAGGCAAAGTGTGACGCCATTTTGAATCGTAATGATTCATTTTTTATCATGCCTATATGTGGTAGCGGGAGCGAGTTTATCACATTTATGATTACCCCTCCGGCGTGCCTCCTTAAAATGGCTGAGTTTAACGTACAGTGGTGCTGTACTTAAAAACAAACTATTACTTTGTAACACGCGACTTTCATTATTAAGCACGGCTCGAGCGTTTAACTGATCTAATCACCTAAATTAGATATACACAGTGTTCAACGTAGAGCCCGTGCTATTCAAAAGTAAGCCGACATGGTCATCGGCGCTGACGCAATGATCCTGCAGCCGATTGAGCAAATTATTAATTTGTTCTTCAAGCCAGCTTAATGCGTCACGACTGCTTGCTGGAGCACCAAGATGTACGGTAATTTCTCTACCAGTATAAAAGAAATACTTCAATTGTTTAATTCTCTCTTCGACGATCCGAAGAGGGATGCGATTTGACAGGGCCCTTCTACCTGATTTACTGGGCAACTAAATCCCGATTGCGGGGTTGAAGATGGTCCAGCTGTCACCGTATCAGCGCCTTTAAAGGAGGCCGTGATCCCAGTCTCCCGCACCACAGCTTGGGCTCCTATGGTATGGTGAGGGGGACTAGTTGCCATTGGTGGTGTTGGGAGGGCCCTGCCACCGTTTCTTGCCTCCATTTGAGCTATAAAACAAAAGCACGTGTTAAAGTAAGCACTTTAAATAAAATGGTTCCAAAAATGCACGTATTTTTTCTTTTTTTTCTTTAAAATGTATAATACTTTTAAATTTCAAACTGCTTTCGGTATTAATATAATATGTTACTTTTTTCCTAAACATAATTGCATTATCTGTAATCAACATTCACAAAGTTTGTTTTATAAATATACTCGAAACCTAGGACAGCTACCAGGGCCATAAATTTATCACTATGAAGGGTGTAAATATTCATTTTCACCCGTCTAGTGATACATTGTTGCGAACATTAAATTTGTTGTTGTTTAATTGGCTAATTTGTTAAGTGTAAATGTTATATATATATATATTATGTCAGAGTATATAGTTTAATATTTAAAATGTGTTCCCATATTCATTTAAAATAATTTCAAGATCTTCCTAATTGTATTACTTAAGTGTTTTTTTTAAGTTAAATATATTATTATATCAACCGCCATTGATATATAATAAGTAAACAGTGCACTATGGAATTATTTTAATCTGCCCTTTTCTATTTATTACAAATAGATTAATTTAAATATATCTTAGCTGTACGACAAAACCATTTTTAAGGAGAACTGTTAGATTTAGCATATAAAACTATATTTGTTCTGGGGGGAAAACAACTAGTATAGCTAGCTAGCTAATTTTTTTAATTCGATATTTAACCAAATGGGCCTAACTATTTGATCCCAAATGACTTCATTGGTATCGCCGGAACTCTTTTACATTATCTAGTTTCATATATAAAATGTAACATATATCAAAATATTTTTTGCTAACATTAAATTTCTTTGTTGCTGTTTAACCGGTCAGGGCAGTTATTTTATCGCTATTAAAGCATAAATAGATATAATTTCTCACGGATACAGGAAATGAACCAGGGCCCTTTAAATCTGTTACTGCAAAATGTACAAAATACCTGTCAGCACAGTTATTTATCGCTATTAAAGACTAAACCAGCATTTTCGCTTATACCAGGGAATCGAACCCTGGAGTAGGGTTTGTAAGCGTATAACTTGAACGGGTAATAAGACGCGGCGCTAAATTAGGTAGGATTTTCTCTATTTTTTTAATAATCGGCTAAAGCAACAATATAGTTTCCCCTGTTAATCATAATGCAGGTATATAAATATATATTTAAATACATTTTTTTCCTGCTCTAAGCTGTATGCAAAAGCCATCTGATATTCCGAAAGTGAACAATTTTACAACCTTCTCGGAACGAGCAGCTGACAAGAAGTTTCGGTATGCTGGCAAAAAAACAGTGATTTGGTAGAAAGAGAGAGCATACAAATATTATATTTTAAAAATAGTGGCTATAGTATGGTTACTCGTAGACGGTATTTACATATTATGTGGTCGATAGCGTCCAAATCACCTCAAATATTGGAAGGGTAATTTCCACAGGCGTCTTTGGGGGATTGTGGTTTGTAGAGGGGGGCTTGCGAGAGGATTCCTGGGGCTGATGTGAGGTTGTGGGGGATGGCCTGAGGACGCCGATGACGCCGTGCCGAGCACTGACTACCGGGTTAGCCTCCGGCTGGGTAGACTCCGGCACGCCCGTCGCTATGTTGTCACGCAGGCCCTCATCCAACCCATATGGATCCCAGTAGTCTGAAATTAAATAAATGCATATCAATTCAAATTAAAATCCCGTTTTCGGTAAAGAACAGCAACTAGTCCAGGCTTTTGGGAGCTGCATGTTGAGCTACCTCAGCAAGCGTCGGGGGTTCGTCTTCTAATAAAGCATACCACTCTACAGCAAAGATGTAATAAGCAAAATATAAACCATTAAATATACAAAACGGTTTTAAAAACATATCTGAATTTATCCAATTTTCCAGTGCGTCGAAACTCATCTTGATGATTATCGGAACCAATCACAAATTGAAATCACCGATTGTAATGATTTGAGTTATATTTATACCCATTTCAATGGTCTTGCTGCCTGTAATGGCCTAGGTTGTGCAATGCGCATCTGTGATTTCGCAATCCTCATCAGATTCTTGTAAGTTCCGTTATTCGTCATAAATCTTCTAGCAGCCAACGAGTATGGACGTGCCTGGTCGACCATCTGTTCACGGTTGGTGGAACACCGGGTGTGTGTAACTTACTCGGATAGTTATGGCACAAATAAATATTTTCAATTTGTCAAAGGTCCCAGATTTGAATTACGTGTCGATCAGTTAGCTATCCATCCGGAACATTTTCTTCGTTCTGAGGGGACCTGAGTTTAACTCTCGCTCAGGTGAACTAGGAACTACCAATGACGGATAGATCGAGTTTGGAATCTCTGCCGTACGTACTGACGGTGTTTTCCCCATATAGGGTTTCCGCACTCCCTCCACGCAGATAAAGGTACATTTCCTATACATTCAACCTTCTTTGACCCTATACTATCAGTGTAAATAAGTGGGAAGCCCTTAATAGAAACATTTTTCTACTTGGCTATATTTACAAACAAACAAACACAGATAATTCATTCCAAGCATTTACATTATTTGAAATAAATTAATATTTTGATGGGGATAACTAAGTGGTAGGGCCGTGTCGCGCTAAGCAATAGGTTCTAGGTTCAATTCCCGTGTCCAGATATAAGTTTTTTTTCAAATCACGCGAGTGAGATTGATGTTGTTGTTTATTTCCGCGTCTTATTATCAGGTATATCCACATATTTACACTAATAAGGTAGGAAAGATCGGGGTAGACTTTCCGAGGATTTATATAATTGTAGGTGACCTAGCGGTCTAGGAGATAAGATGTCAGACCTCTGTGCTGGGGGTCCGGGGTTCAATCCTTGGTCCCGGCACAGATTTATCTGATTACCAAACCATTCCTTCACCTCTGACAAGACTTGTGATTGTGTGGAATGCCAGGCCTTCACCTTGGATCGGATCCCACGTTAAACTGTAGGTCCTCCAATCACCCTACCATTACACATTAGCGTGAGTGCGTAAACCACCAAGCGGGTAGTAAGACGCTGTGCACCCTTACAGCGAAAGCAGGTCTCTAGTTCGAATCCCTCAATCGGCAAGATCAACAAACGCTAATTTCACCATTCAAACCCTGGGCAACTGTGGGTACATAACAAAATATATATACTTTTGTGAGCAGTGTGTGTGTGTGTGTGTGTGTGTGTGTGTGTGTGTGTGTGTGTGTGTGTGTGTGTGTGTGTAAATATTCCATAGTCTGTTCTAGACAAAATAAAGCTATCTCGTTATCTTTTAAATACTCTCACACAAATCAGCACTTATTTCACTGTTGCATAGTACGTGTGCCGGCACCAGTGCTACTTTATTTTTCAGCTAACAGGTAGTGCTGCGATCTCTAAATTGTCATTCTGACTACGGAATATGATTTTTTTCACATTTTGGTCATCTCCAGAATATATTTTATTTAAATTAACTTGAAGCCTAACATTCATTTAATATTTTTATTACAGGCGGACATCACCGGCAAAACGATCTATCCTTCCAGAGATCAATTTATGTTTTATTTATTTATTTTAGCACGTGTTAATTGGTATTGATTTTTTTCACCTTTTTGACATCTCCAGAAAATATTTTATTTAAATTAACTAGAAGCCTAACATTCATTTGATATTTTTATTACAGATGGCCATCAGAAATATTATTATTGATTTTGTTCACCTTTTGGATACTTCCAGAATATATTTTATTTAAATTAACTAGAAGCCTAACATTCATTTAATATTTTTATTACAGGTGGTCATTATAGGCAAAACGATCTATTCCCCGAGACCAATTTATTATTGATTTATTTTAGTACTTGCATAGATTGTTTCTAGAGCGAGTATACCAAGGGTGGTTTTGCCGTTCAACAATTTTAGTACAAGTTTAAATTTATGTCTGCTTGTCACGAAAACACCTTGTTGGCAGATTGAATACCACATTCGATGAGCTGAAATGGTGGTGTGATGTATAATGGTACAATACGGTGTTAGCAATTCGGCAATGGGATCGAGGCTATTAACAACACGGTCTACGGTTAAAACCGGATGTTTAAATTTACATTCAATGAGCTCATGAGTTCGAGTACCACGAGGGGTTAACGAGTCTATAATGGGGTCACTACTATTAACAACATGGCCTACTGTTAAAACCAGTTGTTTAAATTTGATATTTCTCTTCCTCGTTCAGTGTATCAACGGTACAATCTGAAACATTGTAAAGGTAAGTCGACGATTCGATAATGGGCTTGCGTCATCCAATGACTTTCACAGGGGGTGGGTCATTACCTCTCTGGGGGGGGGGGATTTTCCTCCCCACTATTTCCGTGTCCACAAAGTGAAAGGAGCGGCAGCAGGGCAGGATAGTGTTTGGGGGAGAGAATGCGCGCCGCTGAGGCACAGTGGTCACTACACGGTCTCTTACGGAGTAGTGCAGATCCATTCATTCTATCTCACAAGTTCGACTGGAGAAGTTTGTTCCAGGGAACCAAGTAGATATTTGTGAAGAAGACTCCCCAAATAAACTACAACACCTCAATAAATAAAAAAGACTCCAACACCTCAATTCTATCCAATAATTAATTAACAATCATCAATAATTAATCATCAATAACCAACATGTCTGGGGTGGTAGGTGAGGGGGTTGTAGCGGGAGTAGTTGTAGGGGGAGGGGGTTGAAGGGGAGGGAGGGGTGGACATTACGTACTTAGGAAAAGAGGTCAGGAGGAGGGGGGAGGAAAACTAACAGCCAATCAGAGAGCAGGAGGAGGGTCGCGTGACCAAATCTGACCAATCAGAGGAAAGTAGGTCAGACTGTGATGAGCGGTCCACCGGGCTACTATTATATTATTTTTAAATTACCAAGATGTTAAACATAAATATTAAGAAGTTTGTAGAGGGCAGAAGACATTATTTTAAAAATCCATTTAAAAAAAATTAAAAAAATATTTGAACTAAAATGCCACTTTGATTCGATATTGTGACTTCAATTTTTTTTTTAAGGCTAATTTTGGTCCACCCTATTGAAGCCATCCTTTAAATGCGTGCCCACTTGCACGTGTATTAATATTATTATTAGCATTGCGTCTTACTACCCGTTCGGGTAATACGCATTTACGCTCATTTGTAATGGTAGGGTGATTGTTAGATGAAATGAAGGACCTACAGTTTAACTTGGAATCCGAACCACGGTGGAGGTCTGGCATTCTCCAAATCTACATGATGTCTTGTTCAGAGGTGAAGGAAGGGTTTGGTAATCAGATAAATCTTTGCCGCGACCGAGGATTGAACCCCGGCCGCCAGCACAGAAGTCTGACTCCTTACCCCTAGGCTGCCAGGTCACCGACTGCACGTGTATTAAAGTTAGCACTGAACATTGAGCAATATACGTATCTTAAACATCTTTTAAAGAGGAAAAAATAATAAATGGTCTTTGATTTCAGTAAATTAAAACTATGTTGCAAAATATAATGTTTAAATTACTTTTAATATACTACTAGTAAATTGAAGAGTTTATAACATATTATTTAGAAAAGTATAACAATATTCCATAATACGTATTTATATAACGCACATTACTATATTTTTGTTTTGAAAAATAAATACAGAGGGCAGTCCAGGACCAATAGATCGCTATCCTCTTGATCTTTGAAACTAAAATTATATAATATTTCTCTAGTTTTTGAGCATAGAAGACAAAATGGTTGTTTCATTTGTATAATTTTTCTATTTAATAAATTCTGATTAAAATAAATATCTTATTTCTTGCATTTTAGGCGAAAAAACCGGTTCCATGGATTGGGATCATCTTCAATGTGCCATTTTGCTCCCAAATTATAATGGACATTGGAATTACATGGATTGTGTTCATCCTTACTACAGAGTTGCCTACATACCTCAAAAACATTCTACATTTCGATACGGAAAGCGTACGTATAAAGTTTGTTTTGAAACGAGTATCATATGTAAGTTTGAAAATTCAATTTGGTGAGCGTTTCTTATATTTTAAATCATCAAATAGCTTTGAGTAATCAACAAGATACATCTTGAGCTGGCGAATAGTAGCAAGAAGTCAGGTATGCTGCATCACTTGGTAGGCGCAGACACTTTCCCCCTCCACTCTCTTACGGAGCTTATACATGCATTGGAATGCATTTACAATTCCCATCCATGCATGTGCATACGTGTGTGTTTGAATGCAATTAAATACTAGAATATACCCTCCCCCCCACCAAGATAGAGCAATCACCCTGTTGATAGTCAACTGGCGCGAAATAGGTCCTATAATATTTTTGTCACTAACCTCATCATTATACATACGAATTAAATGATAAGCTCATCTAGTTTGGTGTGAAACTAGAAGTGTCTCCGGGATAGTGTCATATTCTGCAGACACAGGTAAGTGTATAGCTACTATCTGTCACCAGACGGGTCGGCATGATTCAATCATCAATATCTTGAAGACAGTCTCCTGCACTACAGACGGGAAGGGTTCCATAACTTATGGGCATGCACTGTGCATGTACTTTGCACTGATTCTGCAAGTCTAAGAGCCCTGTAAGGGAACGGGAAAGCCCAATCGGTGGCTGAGCACAAAGTTATTAATCGTGTTCAGTGCATACACAAACAAAATGTACTTGACAAGTGAATGGATACGATTCGTATTAATCTTTAGTGGGTACATTTGACTCACATGGCAATACAATACGCTGAAGAGATAACACGCACCCATAGAAGGATAGGTAAACTATTTAATATAATACCTTGCTGAGGGCTAAACCCCAATTGGGTCATGAACCAGGCCACGCTGAACTTTCATAAGAAGGATTTTTTAGAAAATATGATCACAACTTTTTATTGTCTCGATCGAAAGTGATCGCATAAAAAATTAAGATAAAGTTTATAAGTACGATCCATTATTAGACTTGTCGCTTTGCTTCTTATTGCCAATACCTTCACTAGAGTATCCAATGGTGATGGATGAGGGCCCTAGGGTTGGGCTCCTGGTGCCAAAGCTGCTGGGTGGGCTCATAGTCGGTCAACACATGGATTATAATCCTTGCACTAATTATCTGTCAACACTGTCACAACAGCTAGACAACCACGACTCACGTATGACGCATGCGCAAATAAATAGCCCGACAGAATACTCACTTATAGAGGCCTCGATTCCAAAAGGTGCAGAGAAGACTACACAAAATAGTATGAGTGTTTAATTTCAATAAACTGGAAATACCTAGATCAGAATCCTAGTGAGGCGATGGAAGGTTCCCTCCTGGAAAATATTGATAAACCACTCAAAATTTAACCTTCCACAATCTTGCACTAGAGAATAACCTAAAAATTCTACGACTAAAGATTAGTTTTACATACTTTAAAAAAAAAAATCACATAATATATAAGATAGATATATAAGATCATCATAGTTAACTGCTTCGCTGATCTAAAGGTTTATAACGTCACTCCCGCAATACCGAAATATCACTGATGAGGAGATTGGTGGTAGAATTCCCTCTCCTATGACAGGTAGCAGTGGCGTCTCGTGTTTAGGCACTGCAGAACCGCAGCACCCCCTATTTCCACTTGATATTATCGATAACATTTAATATAATGTGTCCTTTTATCTTTAATTCTTAATTCATTTTTGTAGTAAAATATATTTTCCTTAAGCTTAATGTCAGTACTTCAGTAGCCATCCCCCAGTTTATAAAAATGATACAAAAATCTTTGTATGGAAATGTGCTCTTTACAGTGCCAGCGACGTGGTGTTTGACTGTTGTGCGCATGCGCACATAGGAGGGGAGTGGGGAGGAAGGCGGGACTGCCAGGTAGAGAGAGCACTGTTGCTCTGTCGTGATGGTGGAAAGAAGTTATTTTTACTCGGCGTGTGTTGTGATTAAAAACCGTGTACTATATTCTTGAATGTGATAAAGTGTAGAAGAGTTTAGAGTTAAATTATTATTCTGCTTCCAGCTATTCTATTTGATTCGTTTTTTTTCTGTTCGTTTATTTAACAGAAAACTCTAGCCATGGCCTTGCATCCCCAAAAAATAAGTTCTGTGGCTGTAACTAAGGAAGGGTGTGACTATATATGTGTTGATATAATGGACAGATATTCTTCCACTAAACATTTAGTAGCTACTAAATTGTTCATCAAGAATTGCTTCACTAGAGTTAGGAATGAACATCCCATAAAAGAGATAGTACTGACCACTGAAGCTTATCCCATGATTGATAAAGAAAAGCTTCAAAGTGAACAAAAAGTGTTTTACTGTAAGACTAATATTCATGATTATAGCAAATTAATTGAGCTGCTGAAATATGTCTTGGAAAATAATCTAGATGATGTTTTTAGTGAAATTACCAAACTGATAAAAATCCTCTTGACATTTCCTATGACTACATCAGAGGCAGAGCGCTGCTTTTCAACATTAAAAAGAATACACACTTTTTTAAGAAGCATTATGAATTCGGAAAGACTAAATGCGCTTGCAGTACTTTCAATGGAGAAAGATTTCCTCAATTGTCATCCAGAGATCAAGGATAAAATTATTGAACTTTTTGCACAAATTAAAACAAGAAGAATGGATTTCATTTTTAAATGAATAGATCAAGCTTGAACTGTAACAATTTAAGTTAAAGTAAGTAAAGGATTTTTTTTTGTTAAGATTTTAACAAGTTCCTGAATTAATTTTCTTTATATACATGTTTTTTTCTTTTTACACAATTTCAAAACAAAGGCTAAAAATATCTGAAGCAGCATCTCCATTAATTTTAGCTACGAGCCGCCACTGGTAGGTAGTACTCAGACTGACTTTTTCCTACTCCCCCTCAAAGCTTATTCAGGTATAAGTCACAACCTTCCCTTATTCGTCTGAATTTGCCGGTCTTGGATCAAAATCCACACAATATCTTACCGTCCTAGAGCCAACCCTTTCAACCGTATACCTAAAGACTATTTTACACAATATACCGTACCTAAAGACTATCTTACACACAATATAACTTGCCTAAAGACTATCTTACACACAATATCTTATCAACCTAGAGCTTACATTGAGATTGTTTCGCGCAAACCCTAGGGAGACTCTACGCACGACCAGGCTTCCAAGTACACAAAAAGTTTTCGACGTGAGTTGACATCTCCCCAGGCGCTTTGAAGACATTGATGGTGGTGTTACTATCCACACTAAATCCAATATAACGCCAATTGTTCAACCGGAGTGTTCATTTGAATGCAGGAGAACAGTTTAACTTTTTTAAATGTGTATGTAGCAGCTGAAGAAATAATAATTAATTGGTATTAATACTATCTAAAATAGTAATTAGAAACTATCCTAAAAACTATAATAATCAGTCATTCTCTAAAAGCTAATGCCAATAAATCTTAGTTGTGTGCATGTTTTGTTCAGGCCAGCTACATTACAGCTCTACCCTATCTTGCTAGTTGGTTGAGCAATGTTTCGAGCGGAATAATCTCCCAATGGCTCAGGCACAAGGGATACGTCAGTCACATGACAGCTTATAGGATCTTCAATGGGATAGGTGAGTACACTCAAAAATAATATCTTATCAAACCTGTCTGTTATATGAATCAGCACTTATTAAACTCAAACTGTATTTCACAGGTTCATCACATAGAATATACTAATTCATATATTTAGTTTTTTAACACCAAGTCTTACTAACCGTTGGGGTTACACCCTTATGAATTAATTACGATCATGTTTTTAATGATTCTGAAGGTTATATTTATATAATTCACATCAGCATTTGTGTGGAGAGAAAGCATTCAGTAAAAACCACCCTACTAAGATTCTAACCTTAATCTTGCCGTCATTGATAATCTAGTCCACTGCGAGAGTAGTCCCTTATACTATGTGTTCACCGAAGTGGGTTACTAGATTATAGTTTCATTGACTTCTTGGAGATAAGTGTTAGTTAATTATAACAATCATGTTTTCAATATAATGGCTGCGGAGGCTACAGTGTGTCATATTGATGATGGTGTTTGATTGATTGCAGCCGCATTAGGGCCAGCTGTCTCTCTGATCATCATCACACAGCTCGGATGTGACTCAGTCAGTATTATCATTCTGTTTACCATAACGCTGCTCTTCAATGGCTGCTATTTTGGTGGCAGCAAGTTGGGCGTTTTGGACCTAGGGGTTAACTTTGCTGGTACCATGTCTGGGATCTCCGGGACCATTACAGGAGTCACCAGCATCATCGCACCCACCATCGTTGGGGCCGTCACTAATAATCATGTTAGTAAAACCATTAGTTGTATTTTATATTCAAACAAACTTGGTAGCATACAATATTGCGAATCCCTACTATTGTTATTGTAGAAATTACATTTCTGACTCAAGGAAAAGCATTAGTTCAGGAAAAGAAGGTTTAAAGTTCCCAGATCTTTTTATTTTTAGATTTTACATAAGGAGAAAAATATATAGGAAATAATCAACAACCAAGAAATTTTAAATCATATTCTTTAAATGCACTTAGTTTCCGTGAATCAAATTTATCTATATGAATCGGTCCTATTTTTATCATAGGCTAACATTATATTTTTCTGCTTATTTAAATTACCTGATAAGATGAAGTTGAAAACTACCATGCATTTCTTAACTAGACTCTAAAGTTAAAGCTCAAATTAACTACCTACTTATTTAAAAGAAAATACCTCAATTAAACATGTTTACTTTGGGTGGTATTAATAAAGTATGTGTATAAAGGAAGACTTAAATGGATTCACAGCGATGAAAATATAAAATAAATAAGAATTGCTATGATTTTTAACAAAGAATGGTACACTGATATCGTCTAAGCTATAACGATTACACAAAAGTTTGGTTCTCTTGCCCACGGTTTTCTGACAATCTGTTAAAATAGTGTGCAAAATGTGAAGAAAAAAAACCCAGCTCAAAGTGAGATTCAGGAAATAGCTATAGATTATTGTATCCATTCAATCTGTGCAAACGAAGGTTTGTACATGATGGTGAGGCTCAAGGGCATTTCTGTTTAAACGAACCAGAAAGATGACTTCTCACACCCACGTATTTTCTCCTCTACTCCTAATATCAAGGAGGGAGCTAAGTGGTTTGAAGTGCTCAATGTCTGCTATTTATTCTCAAACATCACCCAAGAAATGTTTTAATAACTAAAATAATTCAATGTCACAATAGATACATTTTAATCAACTGACTTGACAAAATTTAATAAAAATGGACGTATATAAAAAAGTTAACTTTAAATTTCTAAAACTATATTTTGTATTGGAAGAGGTTGTAAAACCATAAATTAAGGACTACAACTACTCATTTCATAATAACTTTTTGATTCAATAAGGTATTAATATAAAATGGAACATATTTACAAATCCTCTGGTTGGAACCGGGTATGAAATTATCCGTAATAGTAATTAATGGTTTTATTTTTGAAAGGAGAAATTTCTTGGGTTTCTTTCATGCTATTCTCTATAATTCTTACAAGCTCTTATTTTACATTTTAGAATTTCATTTATTTCTTTATTGATATTTTTATTAGTATGCATAAAAATATTAACCCAAAAAGATGGAGATCTAGAAAATAAATAAAGAATTCTCCTTTCAGACCTACATGTATTCAATGATAAATAATTTTATATCTCAAAGACTTACGGAGATAAAATTAAAAATTAGAATTTACGCATCAGACCGGAACTCTTAAAGTCATTTTAACGAAAAATTTAGGGTAGCCATTTGGTTAGTAATATTGATAATAGCTTATAAATTAATTTTAATCAAAATCGTTAAAGCCGATTTTGTTAAAATAGATATTTTTTCCCTTTCCACCCTTAAGGAAACTAACCTTAATTTTAGGTTTGGATATCCAATTCCAAAAATTCCTTGGGGTGATACTATGAAACACCTAGATACCAAATTTTAGCCCAATCGGTAAAATAGTTCATAGTCATAGTCATAGTCGAATGGCATGCTCTGATGCTCCCTGAATGGGAGCACGAGAGCAAGTTCCAATACGTACCGACCAATATTGGTCATACCGTGTGGTTCTTAAAAATTAAAAACGGGTTGTCGCGTTTCGTGAAGTTCTGGAAGAAAGAAACAGGGAATACATATTATTAGTAATATGGGGGAGGGGAAAGAGTTTTGGGAAAGAGTTGCATGTGGAGACACTACTCTATGGGGGGCTGTGCGAGAGCCTCCCAAACCATTGTTGTCACATCTCGCTTAACCGAGCAGGGCTTTGGGACGTCGATGGCACCCACCAGGGTCGATGACGTTGTTTCCAAGCCCCTGGATAAGAGGATTGATGGCACCGGGATGTCTGGCGTAGAAAGAATGTGCCAGTCCCCGAAAGTGGTCCTTGAAGGTTAGCATATCCAGGTCGCGATGCAAAGTCTCATTCCGGACATACCAAGGTTCGCCCAATTTGATCCTCAGACCCACGCTATGGAACGCCTGCATCCTCTTCATATAGGTGCCCGCCAGGTGGCTCCAAGCGGGACACGCATAGTCGAGGATCGGTTTGAGCAACTGCTTGTGCAGCGTCAGACCGTTCCTTGTGGACAGGGTGCTACACCTGTTAAGCAGTGGGCCTAGGACTCCCAGCCTTTGCCTCACCTTGTTGAGTCTCTCGTTACAGTGTCGTCTCCAGGTCAGTTTGGTATCCAGCGTGTGTCTCAGGTACTTAACACTGTCCGCCCATCTGATATGTTCTCCGAACAACCGGAGTGGGGCTGGGATGTAGTACATTCTTATCCATGTGAAAATCACCGAAGTGCTCTTCTCCACGTTAATACTTGATCTCCAGGTGGTCAGCCACCCCTCCAACTGCGTCAGGTGCGTATGGAGTGTCCTCTTCACCGGCTGCCCTCACCACGACTCCGATACTAGAGCCGTGTCGTCCGCATATAGAGCCAACCTTGTGTCTGGGGATTTTAAAATGTCGTTCACATAGATACTGAAGAGCGCCGGGCCCACCATGGAACCCTGTGGCAATCCAGCCCAGATGCTTCTGATTTGGGAGGTGTCGCTCCCAAAGGTAGTGGAGAATGTGTGGTGGGAAAGATAAGATTGAACAACCTTAACTAGGTTGAAAGGGTAGGTTCAGGGAGAGGAGTTTGAAAAGGAGACCTTCGTGCCAAACACGGTCGAAGGCCTTTGCCACGTCGAGAAAGACAGCACCAGTCAGCCTGTTGATGTTGAAGTTCCTCGTGACCCCCTCCACGAGTCGGAAAAGTTGGTGAGATGTAGCGTGTCCCACCCGAAAGCCTAACTGCTCGTCCACCAAAATGATCGCCTCGCGAACATGTCGGGTCAGTCTCGTCAGTAGTAGTATCTCGAACAACTTGCCCAGACAGTTGAGCAAACTGATCGGTCGGTAGGACGAAGCTAGTGCCGGGTTCTTACCCAGTTTATGAAAGAAGAGGGCGTTGGCGTTCTTCCAGAGTTCGGGGAAGTGACTCAGGAACAGGACGGCATTGAATAACTCCACGAGGAAGTTAATCGCCTCCAAGGGCAGCTTTCTGAGGACCACGTTACTTATTCCGTCGGATCTGGGGGCTTTGTTTGTTCTTAGAGCGGCTATCACCCGCGACATTTCTGTCACCTCCGTGGGTTCAGGTTCATCCAAAAGTCTGTATGAGACCGCACCGATGACCTGAGCCAAGTGCGCAACGTGCACTGGGTCTGATGGGTTGTTAGTCGGTACAAATTGCACCTCTAAGTGCTCAGCAAGAGCATCGGCCTTCTCCTTGTTGGAGTTGGCCACCTCGTTGCGACCCACAATAGGCGGCCTTGGTGCGGGGACCTACATCAATTTCCTCGTCATTTGCCACAGGAACATGTCCTACACGCACAGGCTCTCAATCTTGTCCCCCCAAACACTGTTCCGGTATTCTCGGAACATCTCCCGAACCGCATGGACTTTGCGGATCCAGTTGGCCTTGTCTACAAGGTCCCTCGAGATTTTCCAAGCCTTCCTCAGCCGATTTTTCTCCTAGACGTGCCTGAGGATAGAATCGGACAAATAAGCCTGTGGTGCCCTCTTAGGATGGTGCCTAGGCGTCGAAGCTTCGAGCGACCCATTGATGTCGGAAGTTATGAGCTCCGCACCGCGATCGATTTCTGCTGCAGTTCGAAAAGTAGGAGTGGGTCCCAACCTCTCTCTCAACACATTCGTAAACCTGTCCTAGTCAGTGCGCTTTAGGTCAGGTTTTTGGGGGTCTATGAAGGACACCGCACACTCCATGTTCACAAGAACGGGGTTGTGATTCGAGTCTATCTCAGCTAGAGACTTCAACACTAACAACCACCTTCTGATTCCTCTGGAGACAACGAAGTCTAGGACTTCCGGGAAACCAACGGGATTGAGAGGGAAGTGGGTAGGGGTCGGAGGGCCGGAAGCCACCAGGCCTTGTAGATCTATGACGTCGCTGAGTAATCCACCGCGAGAGCACATAATCCTAGAGCCCCATGAAGGGTGCTTAGCGTTGAAGTCACCACCGATTAAAACAGGCGTGGTACCACGAAGCAGCACCTCCATGTCAGCCCTCGTATCCCAGTTGAACCGGTGGTAGGGAGGGAAGTAGACGGAAATGAGACGCACTGGGCTGGTTGAGGTCACCAGTTGGATAGCTGATGCTTCCATGTGTTGGAGGGGAGAAAGTGAGACGACTTGATGGTCAAGGCCCCTCCGGACCAGGACCACCGTCCCGCTCCTTTCCCACATCCCCCGCTCGGTCACTACGATGGCAGATAAACTCTGCTAACGAGAACCTCATTGCGGAGCGCAAGTGGGTTTCTCCCAACAGCATTACATTGACAATATGCTTTGCCAGGAAACTTTAAAGTTTAGCCTTCCTGCCCACGACTCCATTTGCGTTCCAGAGTGCGACCGTGAGCTCCTTCAGTACTGGTGCTCCTCTATTCAGGTGTACTGTCATTAGAGACCAGGTAGAGGATGATCTGCTCCATGACCAGGTGGCCACGGTTACTCCTCGGAGACTCCTGGACCTTCCTCAAGAGACTCGATGAAAAGTCCCATGGGTCCAGTCCCAGAATACTCTTTAGTAGCTCAATGCAATTTTTGAGCTTTGCAGTATCATCATCGGGTGTGGGAAATGGGTTGGGTGTGGGGGTAGCAGGGGTAACAAGGGTAGGAGTTGGGAGTGGTAGGAAAGGGTTTGAAGGGTTTAAGGGGGCAGTAGTAGAGGTGGGGGTGGCGGGAGTGGTGAGGGTTGGGATAGGAAGACGAGCATTTTTGGACGGGCCCTCGACCGAAAGGGCAGCACTGGATGCAACCGGTTCAGGTATGGTGACTTTGGCAAGTACCTTGGCCTGAGGTGGAGGGATTGGTCCCTTTGACAGAACACTGGTGAAAGATTGTACCAGTGACTTTGGTGTTGGAGATGGAGTCACTGTCACCCTCCATCCCGCAACGTACTCCAAGGGCTTCTGGCCTCAGCTTAGCCTATCCATCCTCCCTTCTTGAGCCCTGGAGACACGCACATTCTCTGCCATTCACAAGGACTTATACGTGGGACAGACCCGCCACGCCGAGGAATGAGCTCCTGAGAAGTGCAGGCACTTCGGGGGAGATAGTCTCTCCTCCGGGCACCCGCCCCTCTCGTGGTCACCACCACAGAACCCACACCTAGAGTAAGCGCGGCAATCCCTCCACACATGCCCAAACCATAAAAAAGTTCTTGCACTGAACCGGGCTGCCTGGAGACTTGTGCTTCTCCACCCTGAAGCGGATCCCGTACAGGACTGATATGGAGTACAGCCTTGCGGTGTGCTCCCCGGGCGTCAGAGAGACAACGAAGTTCAGAAACCGCTGCCTTTCTCCGGTCTTCTGATCCTGCTTCCATTGGGAGAGCATCTGTGTGATGGATTTCACGGGGAAGCCCGTCTCCACTAGCTCTTCCTGGATGTCGTCAGGGTTTTTCCGTGTCAGGAGTCTCTTCACCACGACCCCGACCAGTCGCTCCCGTCCCAACTCGTAGGACCAATGCTAGATCCCCAAGCTCGGCAAGAACTTCTGAAGGGCGCGGTAATCTTCCTCCAACCCGCACTGGAGACGCACTCGGTCCCCCAGTTGCCTGACCATCTCCACAGGCTCTCGAATCTTGGACCGGATGGCCCTCTCCAACTTGGAGTAGCCATTCATAAAACACAATATGATGGGAGGGATATTCCCCTTGGCTTTGCCAGTCGGCCCAGAGCCACTAGTACCAGGCTGGGGTGAGGCACGGCTTGCGTTATTACCCGTAAATTTCCGCCGCTTCCCACCTTTACCCAGCGCTGGCACACCCTGGCCCGGGCCACCACTGACCTCGCTCTCATCACCAGAGTTACCACCTAAATGGTTAGAGTTGCCCCCCAGCAGCTTCCTGGTGTTTCCTGACTTCCCCCTTCGGCGGGGTCTTACGGTCCGAAATCCCTCAGACACATCATCGGACCCTGGCTCGTCTCGTCACGCATCAACGGGAGGTCTGGTCCTGAAGACTGTTCCTCCACGTCCACGGACTCGCACGAGCTGTCAACACGTGCGAAGCGTGCGACCCGGTCTTTCCGAGTCTGAAGAAAAATTAGCCGGGCGTTTCTTACCTACCGACACCCCTTGACGGGAGGTGTCAGAGTTGACGCGGGTATTTAGACCCTTGCATTAACGTTTGCGTCGGTGCCACTTACAGCGGTCTTTACTGGTGAAGGACGGTTAGGCTCCCCCTTTTCACGGCTTATGTTGGCACCGTTAGGTATCAACCCATCGTGCTGGCGTGAGCTTTTCCCATTCTCCCCATTTTTAGGGCTGTCGGCCATAAAAAGTTCCTCCAGCACTTTTTGGCCATCAGCGGCACGCTCACCTCCTGTAGCTGGAGGGGCCCCGCTGGGCTCGGCCGCATCGGCATTGCTTCCGACGCTATGAAGGGGGCCGGCACTGTCCATCGAGCTGAGGCCCGAGGCTGCACTACCGGAAACCCCGGCGGATCCGCCAGTGGCACGCACGCCTCTGGTAACTGGAGGGTCCCCGCTGGCTTCACCCTGGCCGACTGCCCCCACCTCGCTGGTAGTTGGTGAGGTCACGCTGGCCGTTATGTTGGCCCTATGAGGGCCGAATCATCACCCGAAGGCGACTCTTGCCGGGTGCGGTTAGCGGCACGCCCACCTCCGGTAACTTGAGGGCCCCACTACCTCCACTCGGTAGACTGTGCCTCCCCCCCCCCCC